>JAECUM010017852.1:0-44207 GCA_016617855.1 Megalonaias nervosa | reverse complement strand
TTCTCTTGTTTCAGAGATAAAATCTACTTTATATAGAATGTTGATTATTTACTCGGCCATTGCAAACTGTACTACATAGAACCTTGAATAAGTGACGCATGTGCGGTATGCCTAACTGCTTCCTTGCGACAAGTGCTGAGAACCCTCTATACAGTAGTGTCTACATGTACATATATGTCAATCGCATTATATGATTAGTTATGTTTTTTACCAGTTTCACAATATTGCATACCACTGTAAATATTGTTCTTACAGAGGTATATTTGTCCATAAGGCAAGTCTGATACGAATATCTGATAAACCAAACTGGATCGTTTGTATCGTCATACAAACAATCCTTTGCAACTCAACACATCCTGGAATTATTTCAACCGTGAACAGTTTCCATAATTTCTAAAGAATAAATGTGTCCAATCAAGCAAAACTGCATTTAATTGCATACTTTACTCAGTTTTGGTATATAATAACTGTACTATAAAAATTGCTTACCTTATAATGTCTTGCTCCCATAAAATCGTCACTGTTGCTAGGTACAAATTATGTTTTGATAATATTTGGCTTTGTATACATTTCCTGTACGTGTTGTAAATAAATTGTGTTTCTTCTAGGATCTGCAAATTACCGGTAATAGATCATTCTAAATACCGATTTATATCTAACATTAAACATCGTGTCAGTACCCGTTTATCAATAATGCCGGCATGAAAATCTAACCATTTCCTTTAAAATTAACATATCTTGCATGAGTGAAACAACATACAATTTTCAGAGATTTTAACTTATCTATAAGGAAAATTTCTGGAAAATTTCCCATTTCATCATGGCTGCGGGAATAGTTTAATTTGTATAAATACAGCTTCATTTCACACTTTCCTCATTCTACACCTCGACGCGCGGTCGCCGATGACGTCATCGTGCGAGATAAATATGAAAAATGAAATGTATTTTAAGAAGACTAAGGTATGTCTATATAAACTACATAAAACACGTTTTAAAATAAAGAAAATACATTTTCAATATTTTCTGAGGTCATTACAGAGCTATGGAGTCCCTCGCCCTTTAAATTTCGACAATATTTATATATCTATACTGATCCCACCGAATATAAAATAGTTATGTAGAAACAACCATTAAAAAGTAGTATCTTCGTATTTGTTCCAGTTAATCGGCAACAGAGAAATATGTTTACACATACTTTAAAAACTGGATCAAATAAAAATTGCAAAGACTATGTATCGCCTTTACGAAAACGAAAAGAAAGCGAAAGTTTGTGTCCAGTAGCTTTGGTAGTAATAAGTTTATGACGTGTAAAATTCCACAGGCGTTTTAGTACAAAAACTAAATAAAGTAAAATGAATCGAGATGTTTCCATAGATGGTCCTAATGGTATATTATTAAATCGACATCCCAACAGGAATATCAACGGGAAAATTAACGCATGAGTTCCATCTTTGTCCAAACTATCACCAAATCGCATTCGGTACAACATTTCAAAATAGGACAAGGTTAACCATTAAACTACCTACGCTTGTGTAAGTACATTTATCGGTGGTGTAATGAAGTTGGGTCTGCTTTTTACCTTACTCGGTTATGATAATGAGCTGAGCCCGGAAGGGCCAAGTGAACTGCCCCGTAGTGGTCACATGGGTTTCATTGGCCAATCATTTGTCGGGGATTGCAACTGCGCACAGTTAATTGAATTGTAATTTAGCGTCACTTTCAATTAAACTGCAGAGACGTACTGCCATGTCAAAACCAATCTAAATTTGACAGTGCGTCCACTCAGATCACAGCTGCTATCCCTATAAAGGCCAAACAACTCATTTTGGAAGGCCAGTACTTTGATTTAGCTATGCTTCTTCCTGATAGGAGTGAGGAGACCTTTAAGGTGCAGATTGATATTAACCAGGCTTCTCCGGAAATTAAACTGGTCCCGAGTCAAAAGAAAACCCCTCTTTCCCTGACTCATTGGCTCTTTGCTTGGAATAGGTTCGTAGCAATTCTAGCAGAAAGTAAAAGAGTATCAATTGCTGGTTTGTCGCAACATATGGAAACAGTAATGACTCTTTCCAACAAAAAAAGCCAACTGGTGTTACTATGACGAGCAGTTCTGTCAAATGGTCAGTCGCCATGCAGCCGAATGGGCCACAACACACTTAGAGTTGTACATGCAGTCAGTTTTAGACTTGCAAGGGATTGCACAATCTCAACATCAAAATTCCCCAATAATTAAGTTTCCAAGCGGGGTCTGCTTCCCCTATTACAAAGGTAAAAACTGTAAAGCTGGTTTGGCCTGCTCATTCCAACACAAATGTTTCATGTGTCTCAGGAACCATCCCTTTATATCATGCAAACAGAATGTAACTCAGCCTTTCAAAGTCGTGTCAGTTTACTCCCCAAGTTGGAATTACAAAATAAGCCTTTGCTTTTTCGTTGGATCGCAAAATCGGGAGCAAACCGTCCACAAAATGGCTTTGAAAGCGTTATCTAAGCCAATCGCACCACATCGCCTTCAATTTTGGTTACAAGAGTTCGACCCCCTCTCAACACACGATCTAATCAACGGTTTCACTCGGGACTGAGATATCGGTCATAGTGGGTCCATATCTACATTTGGTTGTAACAACTTGTCATCAGCTGAAGCACAACCAGAAGTTGTGAACGCCAAAATCCAAACGGAATTGACACTTTTCAAATTTGAGGGTTCCTTCCATTCTCGACCATTTCCAAAAATGCAGATTTCTCCCTTAGGCCTGACTGAGAAAAAGACTCCGGGCACTTACCGTCTCATTCACCACATGCCACATCCGCAGGGACACTCTGTCGATGACACTATTCCGCCAGCAAATGCGTTAGTTCAGTATGCTTCGGTTGAAGATGCTATTTCTTCCATTAGGCAGTTAGGAAAAGGGTGCTATATGGCTAAAACTGATATAGCTAGTGATTTTCGAATCATACCAGTCATGCCTTCACAATATCCTTTGCTTGGTTTTCAATGGAAAAACAAATTCTATTTTGATAAATGTTTGCCGATGGGCTGCAGTTCGAGTTGTAATATTTTCGAAACTTTTAGCAGGGCATTGCACTGGATAGCCAACAAAAAATTGGGCATACGTCATATGGTTCATGTCATGGATGATTTTCTCATATTGGATAGTGCTAAGGATGGATGTTTGTAGAAACTGGGCTACTTCTTACAGCTCTGTGAAGACATTGGCATTCCTATGGCAGAGGATAAAACCTTCCTTCCTGCCCCTGTCATGACTCTCTTAAGTTATGAATTGAATGCAGAACTAATGGAAGTACGTCTACCGCTTGACAAACTTTGTACATTTTATGAACTGATACAAAGCTGCCTGCAGAAAGCAAAGATTACACTTTATAATCTTAAGTCTATAATTGGTACCCTCAATTATGCTTGTGGCGTGGTACTCCCAGGACAAGTATTCCTTCGTCGACTCATTAGTCTCACAATTGGAGTTTTTCATGCCCAACACCACATTCGACGTACCAAAGCAGTAAGATTTGATTTGGTTTTGTTGAGTCGGTTTCTTCAGTTTTTCAACGGTCGCTCTTTCTTCTTACCAGATCGCTGGTTAAACTCGGACACACTAAATCTCTTCACGGACGCTACTAGTATTGTGGCTACGGGGTTGTTTTGGGCTCTATGTGGTTTCATGAGGTTAGGAATGATGAGTGGAAAGAGAAAAATATTACTCTACTTCAGCTTTACCCTGCTGTCATTGCTATTCAAATATGGGGGCCTTTGTTTGCTAACAATGTATTCATATCCATAATGATAACACGGCCTTAGTTCATATCATCAATAAGCAATCGTACAGGGAATCGGACATTATGCATTTGATTCGGTGACTAGTCCTCGCCTGCCTTCGCTACGGTATTTTGTTCCGTGCTCGTCGCGTGCCTGGTCTTCAAAACGATTTAGCGGATGCTCCTTCTCGCCAACAGATGCACAGATTCCTCCACTCTCACCTTATGCAGAGGAAATCCTAGAACAGGTCACAGACCTACCGACATTAACAGACTGGGAGTAATATTATCCATGTTAGTACAAAGTTCTCTTTATCCATCTTCGGTAGAAGCTTACCGGCGCCGTTGGAAACATTACATTAATTTATCAACCGCTCTAAAACTCCCGAGCACATTCCCGGTTTCAAGTACCAATTTGGCACTTTTAATCTCGTATCTTTTTGAAAAACACTTTGCACCATCAACCATATTTACCTACGTCTCGGCTATTGACTATATACACAAACTAAAAATTATCCCTGATCCTACCAATTCCTTTCCTATTCATAAACTCCTGCAAACGCTTCATAAACATTTACCGCACACAGATGCCAGACTACCAATTGATAAATGTATGCTACAAAAACTCGTCCTAGCTCTGCAGACATTTACCCACAATGTTTTCGTGCGGCTCTGTTTAAGTCTATGTTTCGTCTTGCATTTCATGCATTTCTGCGGGTAGGGGAAATGACCGTTAGACAGCCTGGCTGCAGCAATCCAAACTTGCTTCAGTTCTCTCAGGTTCAGATCAGTGACTATGGTTTAGTTGTCCAGTTTAAAAATTACAAACACTCCAAGGGTACCCTTTATCGCCTAAGTGTCTTGCCGAAAAAGCACAAGACCAGTGCACTGTCCACACGCTGCGTCAGTATTTACAACTGAGGGTTTGTCAGGTGGAACCAATCTTCCTTACCTCTGGGGGGTTACCCATAACTAGATAAGAGTTCAACCAAGCCCTGCAATGCGGTTTTAATCCTCAGTTATTCAAGACTCATAGATTTAGGATTGGAGCAGCCACAGAGGAGCTAAGCATGTCTCAGACAGTTTTATTCGGGTCTTGGGTAGGTGGCAGTCCGATGGTTTTTAATATATATATATATATATATATATATATATATATATATATATAGCAGGGTTGGCTGGTTGGCTGGGAGCAAGTTGTTGCATATATATATATATATATATATATACGCCTGAGCGATAGAATTTCCAATTTTTCTTCTTCCAGGTCTCGTGGGTGCACAGACTGATACAGCCGTCTACCTCATACGGACTCTGCACTTCATATGGGTTCATTGAAGAGCATTTCACTTCACATAGGTTAATTGAAGGCGTGACCATCTTGCAACACATTCTTCCAGTGGTTTTCTGCGACATATAATGCAACCATTTCGCGATATGGTGTGCATAATTCGGCAGTCTCTGATTAGTATGCTTTCTTTTCGTTCCATGTTTGTTTGGCTTGCTTGATTTCTGCAGGTTTCTCGCCTTTTTTCCATTTTGGGCTACACAGAGAGCGATGGATGTGTCTGGCCCTAACTGTGTTGTGGCGGTCGGAGCCCAAATTTTCAAGCACTTGAGCATCATTATGTATGTAAAGTAAGGCTAAAGAATGTATGAAGTGTGCATAGAGAAGCTATGCCATTATAGCAATAACTTTGATATGCATTTGTATACCGTTTGACTTGAATTATGTTTTATTTCTACATATAATTTATAATGAAGTCGCTAAAAGTGGTCTGCAGCAACAATCATGGAGTATGTTATTTTTTCTTCCCTAAGTCTCAGTTCTAACAACGGTCACATTGCAGTGTCATTCCTGATTCAATTATCTGTCTCCTCAGTCATGCTGTCCTAGGGCTATAAACAAACACCTAACCATAAATGCGTTGAATGTGTGGTCGTTAGTTGATTCGAGCCAGCTTATTTGAGGTATTCATGCGTTTAAGAACCATTGAGCTTAGATCACTGGAAGTAAGGAACATATCGCCCTCACGCCAACCTCTCATAACAGCTCGACATTTCTTGCTTCGCTCGATTGTGAGATGTTAGATCCAGTTCCGAGTTTAACTAAGTCTTCCGAAACATGTATAATTTAAAGGATAACATGATTGTGTGAGCTGGTGATTGTGTGCGTTTCTTCAAAAACAGAGGAATATATAGTTTCCGATGACGCCATAATCTCTCTCTCTCTCTCTCTCTCTCTCTCTCTCTCTCTCTCTCTCTTCCACTGAATCAGTGTCTGGTGTATTTTGTATCTAGGACCCACAAAGACTGCATATCTAAACTGATACCTGAACAAAATCATCATTTCAATAATCCGATGTGTCCTGACGAAATTGAGCAATGTCGTTGAGCGTCTCACTAATGACGTATGTAAACTACATTCGTATTTGTATGACCCAATGTTCCAATTATGCAATAAAATTATATTTTCACCTATGTTCATGATATGGTGGGTTGACTCGAGGAAGCGATTAATCTAACTGGAAAATAAATTTTATCCTTTATAATACCAACGCATGTGACAATAAACATTCATCTGGGGCGAAATAATTACTAGCTTCTTATAATAGCAGTTGTACTATAGTGCTCCGTGACTGGGGAGTGGTGGAAATGAATAGCTCGCGGCTTATTATGACGCCACCATTGCCGACCATAAATTATCCGTTTATGTTAATTTTCAGCAGTTGTCAATTTCTCGTCAGGATACGAATTTATATGTGCCTACCTAGGTAACCAGAAATAAAGATTGTACCAAAACAAATGCTTTTCTCAAGCTTCCAATAGTACATTGTGACTTAATAGGTTCATTTTATTAGTACCGACAGATGCGTTAGTTTTTACCGCCATTAGGATATTTTTCCTTTATTTTTTGCAACGGAGGGAGTGGCTGAACCCGCGTCACAATACAATTCAAGATAGAAATGACGTCAGTAAACATATCTCAGTTTCAATAACTTACGCAAAGTTTGGTTGTTAGTTGTGAAGTATCAAAGTTGCATGACTTAAATTTAGTGCGAACAATTACTATCAATTGGTATCAATTCAGTTTCCAGATTAATGAGAATATGTAAATGTGAAGTATGCTTATGTATCATGCACATCAATTTTCAAACTTGTTTACGAAGCTTCATATCTAAACTTGTCTTGCAAATAAGCAATTCGTTCTTTACCTCTCATTTATTTTTTAGTCATTTCGTTTTAATATCAATATTTAAAAAATATAATCTCGTCTAACCTGACCATAAAATATTATTTTGATTCATTATGTTTTTCATTAAATATGTCATCAGTGAGGTTCTTGTAAAATATGCACCATGAATGGGATCGCTTCAACACACCCATCTTATCATATTACAGTGCACTGAAAACCTCATTTGCATGACTATAAGGAACAGGAGATAGATAGTATTCAAACCCTTGAATGTTTGTTAAGATACCATCATAAAGTGATGTGGGCTGTAATATATACCTTAGTAATGACTACAAATGAAACGATCCTTAATCAAGCGAAAAAGTGTGGCATACAAACGCCACATCAGTGAAACTAGCAACTGATTAGGAACAGCTTTGGATATATTCTTCTTTATATGTAAACTAAGACAAGATATCTTATAAAGAAGAAAAATTAAAGAGTTCGTCATCAGTAATCTTGCACTTAGGTATGATGTTTTGTGCCTTTATTTAGCGAAATGGAATGGGGCTATTGCTCTTAAGATGCATGCCGCTAAGTAAAGACCGTTGAACCTTATTTTTATTTGTTTATTTATTTATGTGTTTATTTAATATCTCATACAAGTGTGCAATCGTTTAATTGTATTATCTAACTTATTCTTATTCTTAAGGCTGCCAAACTACTTCACAATGGAATTCAAAAGTCACATTTCAAGATAATGAAATCGACGTAGCACCTGCATGTCATATATATTATCTGCCAGTTAAGGCAATTTGCTCCAATCTCTTGCTAGCAACACACTTTTTCAATATGGCACTAGGAACAGATTGATTTAATAGGACATTGGCATAATATTACTCCAATCTGCCTCACTCAACTCGATGCTACAGTCAGACACAAGCTACACTCTCCTCCAGTCTAACTCTAACAGCTCATCGCTTCTGTCTGACATTAGAACCACGTTGCTAGCAGCCTATACTGCAATCTTTAGCACGAAATTGCTTATATCTGACACTAACAGCACATTGCTCCAGTTTGCCAGTAGCAAGAGAATCTTCCAGTCTAAACTATTTGTATCTCTTTACAATACAGCAACACGTGATAATTACATCGTACCGAAAGAAGCTGAATACGACGTCTAGAGCAGTTAGTTTCTACAGCAGCAATATTGAACTGATTTCTTTCCTGGTTTTGAGCAAGCACTATTTCGATTATATATCTGGTATAGTAACCATTGAGCCAGTGCTCAAATTTTGCAAGTGGGCTGATTTTTGTTTAATGGAAGCTGAATTTTATACAACAGATTGGATACCATGTTTTATTAAAAATCGGATTCAGCTGGTTTATTTCCAGTTTATATTTATATCTTTTGCGACCTTGAGACATTATAGAATAGATGTAATTGCATTATAAACTGCTGATAAACAAATGATGCAGTATATTCGAACTATAGTTTGATGTCAGAGGAGACTAGTAATTCACAATTCAGTCATAAACACATGAAAGAAATATTTGTCATTGTCTGCCCATGTTTCTCAAATATTACATTTATAGACAAAATACTAGATAGGAAAAATATTAAAGGTTGTTCATAATTACGTACATACGAGTGCGGTGCGTGCAGAGAGAGTTGCATTCATTCCCTTGACAAAATTTATTTATTTATTTTTTTATTTATTTTTTTTTTACCATCCAACTACTGATTTGAATTTGATACTGAGAAATAAGAAAGCATCAAAACAACACGTGTTGCTGGTTCTTTGATGCAAGTGGTTGACTATATCGCACACATTAAACATTTGATGGAATTTATATCCTAAGGCACGTTAAGGCTGAATATTATGACCATGCAGAACTTTCCTTAAAGAAAAAAAACGAAAACGATTGGGATTCATTACAATATTGAATTGTCTTAATCCTTTCTACAATACGTATTACCTGTAATCAGAGCAGCGTTGTGGACGTTGTCATAACGTCAACGGAGTTGTTCCCCTTTAAATGCTATTTCGAAGCAGATGATGCAGAAGAATTCTCCCATTAGCACGCATTGTAGTTTAATTTCGATTTAATCAAATGATATTAATTTACCGTCAAAACTGGAAGTGAGAGAAACCAGAGGGTGCATGGAGCGAAAACAACGTATTGTGTTTAGAAGAGCAAGTCTTTCAATCGCGTTATTCTAATTATAATGTTGATCCATACAATAATCATGATCACAAGTGAGAATGATGATGATGTGGTTGTGGGTGGAGAGGATAAGAAAGAAGGAGAAAAAGTATGATTGCGGTTGTATCGACCTAATGTTGTGTGAAGCTGAGACCATCATGACGATGATGATGATACAGGTGGTGGACGATTTCAGTAATGCTAGGGGTGCCGTTATGATTGACGTTTCTAGCAATGTTTATAAAATGCAATTTGCATGGTATACCTAAAATATTTATTATTCTCAATTAAACTATAATTGTAGTACTTGAATAATACAGTGTTTCACATTGTAGAAACATAATAGTGATTCCCTTTATATGCCACTCTAGGTACGCAACATCTGAGTTCAGGTCAGCAGATGAATTCACATAATACGTAGCTGAAAACATAATAATAATAGGAAGATCATGGTTCTAAAATCAGGTGGCAAGCAGTTTATTTTCAAAGCAGTTGTTGGAATGGAAGCCTTATGTAACAAACTTTGCTCTTTATAAGACGGAGATCAGCCTTCCAAAACTGAATATAAATACACAGCGCAAAGTTTAAAATTCTGACTTTTGCAGGTAAGAACAATATATTTTACTGTTGTTCAGAGACTTTGATGAATTTATTTGTTTTAAAGACATTATAGAAAGTAATTCTAATTTCGCCTTTAATATGCTGTATTATTTTATTCTTTTCTAAAGTATTATTATGAATTATATTTATATTTATGGAATGTTTGAACTTACAATGACTTTATATGAATTGAAATTGTAGTATTGAATTAAAACGACTGAATGCCAGCTTGAAGCTCAGTAATAAATGATGTAGAAATAACACACATTTAAAGCTACAAAACACAATATTTCAGCACTTGACATCCGTATAACATGATTTTAGTATTTGTTAGAAATATTAAATTATTACTACACGTTAAATATATTTTGTCTGTCTTTGGTTCATTTGATATCTATTTCAGTCAAGCTCTAAAAGAAAGAGATTTCAGAATTGTATGAACATCGTAAGCTTTGACTAAGAATAATAATTTTATGTGCATTTCTGATAATTGTGAACAACAGATACGTGAAGATCTCACTGTGGGATTTGAAGAAACATTTGCTCCTTTGATTACGCCACCCAGAGATATCGCCACCGTAACGGGTGTGACCGCACAGACCGCACAGTGTCTCCCTGACGACACTGAAGCAATCCGAGGCGCCATAATGGGGTTACCAGAAAAACATAACAAAGCCCTTCAAGCAGCAATGTCAGCAGAAGAGGCCGCGAATGGAGCTTCCGAATAATTCCGTAATATTGCTAAAACATTCCATGAGGATGTGAAGCTCGCTGAGTCAAACTATTTAACCGATAAGACCCGCCAGGCGATTTCTTAAAGACCCATATGTTTGGCAGCATTTTATTTTGACAATAGAAAACGGCATTGATTACCAGGAAAATCCACTAAATCGCTCGAATGGAATAACTGGGTTTATCGATAATATCCAGGGAAGGGAAATGTAGCAGAGAAAGATACAGGATGATTTAATTGTATGACTAATGTATATCCTCCCCCAAATCCAAGTCAACACAAGTACGACGGTCTAGCCAGGAGAAAACAACTCAGCATCAGAGTAGAATCTAAAACCACTGCAGTGAATACCACCGCAAGAGAAATAAAAGTTCCCTGAGAATCACTAGCAGGCAAAAATGTATGCTGCGGCAGTGTATCTCACAGTTGATCGATTAGAAATATTTATTGGGAATTAGCGGAGTACCGTCAGCAATTTTTTCCCACCGCACCGGCAGCAATTGTTCCCACGATATCATCAACGAAGCAATGACAATATTTCAGCAGGGGTACACCGGTGGGGTCATGGAACCAAATGTATACATTGTGTTGATCCACTACCTAATCAATATTGTATACAGTGACTAGCGTAGAGTTTAAGGTCTTTGCCGTAATTAAACACTACCGTCATGGACAACTAGCATGCATAAATCTCAACAGCGTAATCAATCACACTATTAATTAGAATGCTAGCATTAGAATACAAGTATTCCAATATGGATTTTCCGCCTGATTGCCATCACCATGCTCACGACATGACCACATAATTACAAATGCAACTCAGAGCACGACCACACTGGCGTCAGTACCAATGAGTAAAATTGGAATTGTTATTTCCCAAGACTATTAACGCCACCCCAGGGGGTCGCTTGAAATAGTGATGACGCAACTGCGTGTGTACTACAGTTGGCCCTAATATTCGATCGGCACTGATGGTGGTTTGCCAACTAATAATTCACTTGTTTTCTTTCATGGTAAAACCGCGCTTACGGAACCGGGACACAAGCACGCGATTGAAACGTCGTGGGAGGGCGGTAGCGAAGAAAAGGAAATCAATGGTGAATTTCAACAGCAGATAAAATGATATCAAAGGACTAGATTCTTAGCTCGCAATTACCATCCACCAGCAAACATTAAATTCCGCCTCAGAAATATCAACTCAGGGATATAAGTTGATACTGGAGCTTCTTCGATCAAGACCGTGCATGGTTAGGAGAGCGGTGAGTGCGAGGGTTCTAGTGGCCGCTGATACTAACCACAGACAATTCTCTAGAACGTGATTAGTATCCTGTGACCCAGGACATAGAACAATACATCAAAGATCTTGGATGTAATGAGGTTGCTGGCAGTTGTAGCAATGCGCATAGCGTTGGCACTCCCGATCCTTTAGCACATCTGGTTTTATATCCAGTATAGTTTATACCTGAATGTACCTCCAGGAGATCTTATAATGGTAACACTTACGTAGCCTGTGAATCTTAGATGTCGCAATAATACTCTACAGCGGATGAGATTTACACTGACAGATCATGATGGACATTTGCATTGGTTTTACACGGAGAAACACTTGCCGTTAGTGGTAATATAAGTTATACTTCCATGTGCGTTCCATCTTTGCCACAGTGAATATAAATTCACCTCAAAATCAAATTGCTACGTAGTTTTGTTTCTGCAGGGTGTTGAACATTCTACGTTGTCGTGGCGGTCTATGACTACAGATGCAGATGAAGGTTGAAAGTACAGCAGCAGGTATGTTCATACAACGTCTAACAGTGGATTTCTGCACAGCGACATCTGCTTATAGCGTATCATTGTATTGCACGGTTCAACTCATAGACAAAAAAATGCAATGGACTAGAGCCCGAAATCCAACCAACAAGTGGTCAAACGATAGATAAAACCGATTACTTGCCTATCCTAGTCAAACTTAACAGTTTGCAATATTGCCTAGCGATTTTGATGTTGTCACAAATGAGCTACTCCTAAGTTTCCAATGGCATGCATTTTTATGTGCAGAGGTTTCGTTCTCCATCCGATATCAGGCAATGGCATTACATCCAAGAGCAACAACATATTCTGTTACATTTCTATATATAATGTAAATGGCCAGGGTAGTAAATGCAATAAGACCCAAACACATAAATCAGCTCACAATGCAAACAAATGCTGATCTACTCTACATGTGTGACCCTGACCCATATTAGATGTCATTCGTATATCTTCATTTAAGATATTTGCACATCTATATTTATTACTTCGACTAATAGAATCAAACTGCGTTAACACCAGATTCGTTTTCACGGTCTAGTCTCACTCTCTCCATAGGAAAATCTAGTCAACTTCTCTGTTATACCACGACCAAGTATTGCAAAATATTGGCATAATTTGAGTCCTTCATGTTAAGTGAGTTTTTTCGGGAATGTTTAATAGACAGAAATATTAAGCAACGTACAACGTTTTGCTTAATAAATAATTGTTAATCACTGTGTACTTATTTATATTACCTCGTTCCTAAGATCAAAACGTTTCGTGGTAATATCGATAGCTATGACAACTCGCGCTCTGATGGTAAACGCTTTGTTAACGTGAGCCTACTTTATCTCAGTCATCGTAGTTTAAGAACCCTTTGGTGAAGAAAAAAGTGTGTATATATATATAGATAGATAGATAGATAGATAGATAGATAGATAGATAGATGTGTGTGTGTGTGTGTGTGTGTGTGTGTGTGTGAATTTTATTCTCACAATGAGTTATATACAATCATCAAATGCTAGTTTGAAATTTCCTATTAACGTTATGAATAGGTTAAGGCAATATGCAATTTGATGAAAATATAAAAAAATATAAACTCCATGATAACTGAAGTTTAATTTTAATTTAAATTTTCTTCTATCCCAAAGGGGTAGGTACTGAGAGGTTCGTTACGACCCTGTGGTCTTAATCTAAGTAACAGAAAGGAACGAAAATCAAAACATTTTGCAAAATTCAACAAATAATTTATTTCTCTAGATTACAAAGTGCAACTTTAAAAAGAATTTAGAGTATTGTGAATTAAATTCCACAAAGTCCCAAACGTTCAGTCACAAGTCCAAATGTGTCAGATTCCAATTGAATTCCAGTGGAGTTCAAAATAAATTCCAATACAGAATGTGTTCATGAGCCTGTAGCCTTGAATGTACTAATGTATCAATGGTCTGAATCTGGCGATGTGTCAGCAATTTGTTAATATTTCACAATAATATAGTCCAAGATGTGCTTTACCTAATTCACCATAATTCCAAAGTAATGATTAGTCCCAGAAGTATCAACGAGCACTTGGTAATTCCAATGAATAATTTCAATGAACAATTGTTGTTGTTGTTGTTGTAGGGTGTAACGCCATTTTTCAGCACAAGATAGGCTATACATGACGACCAGTATAAATGGTGGAGGAAGAACCCGGGAAAACCCCAGAAAGAACCACTGACCCACGAGAAGCTACCGGCAGGTTTTATCACATACCCGCATTGGCCGAGCCCGAGACTCGAACCCACGCAGACAGAGGTGAGATGGCAGTGATCCATAATGGTGAGCGCTTTAGACCACTCGGCCACTCGGGGCCCCTTCGATGAACAAACTCCACCAAAATTAAACATTTACCACAAGTATAAGGCTGATGTCTCTTCTGATTTTAAGTTAGTAATCGGTAATTTTTAAGTAAACAAACACTGACATAACACTAAGACACAATAATAGAACCAGGAGGTAAGTCAATTTCGTTTCTAAAACATTCAAAGTTGCCAACAACTTTAGGTATTTCCAAGTGGAAAACATATGTTGTAGATTCAGATTCAGAGAAACATGTTTACCTCCAATAATAGTCATCTGAATGTTTAATCTATAATCAGGTTAGAAATGTTAACTATGTAGTATGATGTTTGCAAAATAAATGTCATTAGCTAGGTATGATTCTGAGCTAAGGTCAATTACAAAATACAGATTTTCATAACAAAATCAGGGAGAAAACCCAGCAAATAATACAAATAAAATATCCATGACGGGGTCCATTTTGGCACTTAATCAGGTGTAGATGAAACTTATACAGATAAAGCTGAAATTACCTCTTTCTTATTTAAATATGTATTTCATTGTAATCTAGGATCGCTTTTAATAAAGAAAAGCAAGAATTAAAAAACCATTGGTTTTCTTCTCCGTTGTGTTACCTATATTAGAAGATTATAGATACGTTGTCACAAGAGCACCGTATCAAGCAGATTGCCTAAACATATGCATTGTAAATTATTCATTTACATGTAATGTACACAGTCAGCAATGATAAAACAAAACAAAAATTGTTTGATACATTGCTTGACTGATGTGATTCTTTCCACTAGGTTCACTTGATTACATCTTACACCTATTTTCTCTTTCATTTAATACGTTTCACTCTCGTTTGGGTTTAGCATTGACTTGCTATCCGAAATTTTTCTAGAATTGCCCCATAAAAGACAATTTCTGTATTAACGTAAAATTTTGATCACAAAAAGATCCAGTGCATGCACATTGCACATTGTTAACAGCCGAATGTTGATAACGAAAACTATTTTGTTTGTCTATTGGTTGAAGGATGAGCTTCCTCTATGTCATTAATAATTCGAAAAACGTGTTTTTGACGGTGATGATGATGATGGTACAAGTAGACTATTTTTATTAAATTTTTCAATAGAGAGAGAATGTCATAGCTATAAACTCTATCGTGTGTAAGGTACGTGTTCGGCATATGCTGCAAAGTTTGATATCTTCTTTTATACACGTATTATTAAAACGGCAAGTGAGCAGGTACTTGTTTCTTATATCATATCAAATTGTTATCTAGCACTGATGGAATGAAAACAAAATTGACAGCAAGACAAATTAATATAAATATATTTGTTCAGTGCGCAATACTTCCCAACCCATTATTTTATCATTTTCAACATTACTGTGGTGTAATCAATAGAACTGAACATTATCTCATTAAGTATAGATTTCTTATATACAAAGCATTTATCTCTTAAGTTCCCAAATATTCAGCGGTTAATATAAGCAGGAAGTAGCTCTTGACTGCCTATAAATTCCGGGCGTATTATTTCATTTATTCCAAGGCGTTTTAAAATTTTACATTAAATGACCTGGATGGTAAAAACGGTCCATTATGACTATCCAAAAACAAAGCAAATTCTCTTTTCAACATTTAGTTTGTATTCTTAAATTCTTGCACTTGAAATAAACAAGCTTATACAGCATTGACTCTCAAGTTGATATGGTTCCATTTGTCTTTAATCCGTGCAATCATGGAACAAAAGTTGAAAACATGTACACCACGTTTTATTAATGACGGATTGAACACATAAACAGGAAAATCAGCAAATAATTCTTGAGTGAAAAATTTCAAAACTTTGTTTCACATCTGCATAAATAACAGAATTTAAGTTCATTCACGTACATGCCCAAGCACACGTGCGTTAACACACACTAACCCATATATACACGAGTCCCTGGACTTCTTGACTTTTCAAAATAGGTTGTTTATTCAATAATATGGAGATTTCTGTAATAGAGGTGAGGCAGGCAATCAAACTGTCATTTAAAAACCAGGACAATATAAAGCAGCTATGGTAGACGCTCTACCTGTTTTTGTAGCGACTGAACATGTTGCAAAGGATAGATGCCAAAAGGCTCTTTCTCCAGTATTTCCCTGCTTTCTTATTGCTTCTCTCTCTCTCTCTCTCTCTCTCTCTCTCTCTCTCTCTCTCTCTATATATATATATATATATATGTGTGTGTGTGTGTGTGTGTGTGTGTGTGTGTGTGTGTGTGTGTGTCGCAAAAACACATGAATGCGCACGAGCAGAAGATTTGCACCAATCAGGACATGATAGAAGAGAATGAGCTTGATATCAACAAATGTAAGCAACCGGTTGAAATTGCAGTATTTAATGACAATTTGCTTTCAGGGCAATTTTAATCTAGTTCATATCTTTAGATAACAGTTTCAGTTATTCAGGAGAAAGTAAGTGATAGGCAAATAAATAGTGCACGAAATAGTGCAAGAGAACAAGTATAAAGCACTGAAGGAAACAACATGAGTCATTTTTATTTAAAACTGAAAGGTCCAACCTAATATTCTCCTGATGACTCGAACTACTGGCGTAATATTTTGCGGAGCTTACATTTCAAGCGTGTCACCTGGTCACTGTTACATAACTGATTAACTATGCAAACATCGTAGGAATGTTAGTGTATATAGATATCATGTTGCCTTGTGAGGTTCTTTGGGACACTTTTAATTGTGTCCCAAAAAATTATTTAGGCATAACAAATTTTTTCTTCATTTCTTAGCATTACAAATAGAGTAAAAGCGATAACTGTACAATGTAATTTCTTTATTCAAGAAATAATTAATCTGGAACTGGTGCAGTCTGTTTTATTTTTCCGTATGATAGCCAGCGTCATGTAGCACAATGTGTGTACTGAAGTAATTCGTCAGATGGGAAACAAATGAATTAACGATGCTAAACATATTGCACTTAAAATTTCTTCAACACTGATTTGAGTATTATGTACATGTATCATTCAATTACTATTCCATATTTCATGCTGTTTGTCGGAGTCCACAGTTTTGAATTCATACAAAAGTACAATATAATCTACAAACGAATTAAAACAAACACAAAATAGATCCACTCGTAGAGACATTGATATTTAGATGGAACGCTTTTATCATGTCTGTTGTTTTTCAATTAATGGGTAAAATTTGATGAAATGTTTCACATTAAGTCAATCTATTAAGATCGATTACTGGTTGGTTGGCGACCCCTCTGTTACCTTATTATCTTTTGTCACTTTTTATTATATATCGTTTTTGGACCGACTTTTCATGATCAATAGCAAGATCTTTAATTTTATATGAGCAGCGCCAAAGTATTATCAAATACTTTCGGAATCAAGTTCCATGCATTCTAACAATACCATTTCGAACAATTAGCCATAGAATTTAGAGAGGCTTCTTGGAAGCACTTATGGAATGGAATATGGGCAACATTGTACGTTTAATATATTAAATGAAAAGAGGTCACCATTTATATTAGCAAAGAAACAAAACTAACAGAATAACTAACACCTACTCTGAAAACAATAATGTGTCTCTCAGTATCGATGGCAATGCCAGAAATCGTCAAGAATGGATGGCTTTAAAATGACTACACTAGCAGCCGGGTATAAATTATTTTAGACAATAATTTAATTTAGGAGTTCAAAGAGGGAGTAAGGTTCATATTTGATGATAATCAATATAATGCTTGTAGAATATTATGTAAGTATTGAATGTAAGAGAGTCACCATTTTAATTTATTAGCGAAATGGACAAAAAAATAATTTTCAATGCTAAGTTTTTAAAGAAAAGAGTCCGTATGATCAGTAAACATTTTCTACAGATTAATGTTCTGAATCACCTACATAGTGGTAATTTTAAACTACATATGTACAAGATTAATTGAGGATAACAGAAAGATTAGCTGTAATGAGTTTGTCATTTATTATGCAGATGTTCGAAACGGCCGAAAGGTGTATCTCCAACAGGATCGGCAAAAAAAAATTATTTTGTAGAAGGTAAAACATCCTGATATTACGTTGAATATCCATTGAGCACCATTTTCATTTGCAAATACGCAAAGGTTACATGCAATGATAATCTGCCAGATTTAATTGTAACTCTTCGAATTGTTTGAATGAGAAGCCATTACTATATGTTTACGACAGCCACTCATACTTAAGACCAATGGTTCGTATATTGTTTTTTTAATTAACTAATTTGTACCCACACATTATATGTTTAAGAAGTTTAATGACACTTCTTTTCGTGATTTCAAAAGACCTCCAGTAACAAGATTTAATCGTGGCTGACCAAATGAACGTGGGAAAGTTTGGGAGCCATCAATTGAATTTGCTAACATTGTAACAGCAGAACGAGTTTGTGAATAAAACATCAAAAACCTCCACGTGCTATGGAGAATCGCCTTTAGCGAAATATTGTTAATGGCGTAAAGACTGTAGGACAACACACGGTAGAAAACAGACGACGAAAGACGTGCCATCATCTCAGCTATCTTTATGTCTGATCGGCAGTGCTGAGAAACACAAATACACTATTAATATGTAAGACTGTTCCTTAATTAAAGGAGACCATAAATAATTCTTTTCCTTTTATGTATGTAATTCTATACAAATTTTAATTCGATCGTAATGTTTATAAATTACATATCGCAGGCGGGTAGTGATTATATTGCTCGGAAGATACTACAATTCCGTAAATTGCCGAGTTTTTCCCAGTTTTGATGAGACGACAGATCACGTGGTCCCGTGACGCAATACTAGCCAGTCCTCGAAAAGAAACAGAAACATGGCGAGCGAGACAGACAAGAGGAGACAAGATCTGGGTTGCACATTCAAAAGTTGAATCTGCTTCCTAGAGATACTCATAACTATATCTGTTGAACTGTGTGTTAAGAATTTTTAAAAAAAAATGTAATTTTAAAATAAATACTTATACATTGTGTACTGTGCAAAAATTTGATAAGGATTAAGTGATGGTGCACAACGTAAAAATTAAAAATTTACCACAATGCAATAAATTTATTTAAGAAGGATAAGATTCAATCGTATTATGTGTAAATGACATACGCATTACCTACCCCCAATACATCACCTAAGGACTAATATTTTGAAAATATAGATCCAACACTGAAACACTGAGAGATAATACTGAATTCTGGGCGAAGAGACTAGAACGGGTACCGACTTTTGTGTGTGAAACAACATCCATTACCGGGGAGGTGTAACAGGCGTCGAGAACGGTTTTCATTGGTCGTAACTTAAGCATTAGTTTTTCAAAAAAACATAAATAAATCTGCAAAGCAGAAATCATAAGTAATTAATTTAAAATTAAGAATCTTCCTTCTCATGGTTCAATTACAGTGTATTTTTCTTGCAGGCTACAGTCAGCGTATTGTCATATCTGATAATATATACATGTCTGGTATAATAGTTTATGTACTGTACTGGTCAGTGCTCAAAGGAAAGTTTTTTAGGCACAGGCCCCCGGCTGGTGACTTGAATGAACTCACAAGCCCTGACTGAAATTCCACAAGAGCGGACAGTTCATACCTGTCAACTCTCAAGCCGGGAAAAAACCTCCCGATTTTGGGGTATTTTCACACCTACCTCCCGATCTAGTAATATCTCCCGATTTTTCGCAGAGAACTCTCAATTATTACATAATGTCAGTCAATTCCATTTCTCAGAAGAAAAAAAAACAACACCAAACCATACATAAATAGATATAACGTATGCAATCCACAGATGCCATATTCTATATTATCACATGTGAATACCGTTGTGATGAAATCAGTGCCGGATTTAGGCATAAGCTAAACAAGCCACAGCTTAGGGCTTGGCAGTCTGAAGGGGTCTCTCAAATTTATTTTATACCAAATAGGGCCTCTACAGCTTCCCAGAGCTTAGTGCCTCGCTATGTCTAAATCCGGCACTGGACGAAATAATTAATATCACACGACAGTTCTTCTCTTTAGTAAATAGAATGTTAAGATCAAACATTATTCACGTAAATGTCAGATTTTTTTGAACCACTACAAGAGTACTATAGTAAAAAAAAAAAAGTAAAATTGTCACCAATTAGCTTAAATCCCATGAATGATCACGTTGAATGCTGTGTAATATTCTCTGCAAACAAAATCGCATCTCCGTTTCCGCTAAAGAAACACCTGACATTCCTCTACCGTATATGTAAAGTTTAATTACCATGATTAAATAAAAAGAAGGAATAAAACAAAATAAACCATGCAGTATATATGCCCCCCAAAAAACTAAGTCAGAATAAATATTTTCATCCAATAAACAGTGTTACATGCCTTAAGACTTAAACCTAAGGACATAATAGGTGGGAAAAATAGTTGCCACATGTACGGTAACTTGTGACTGCAGATTTGAACTGTCAAAATGAAGTCGTATAGGCATCGTAAGTTAAAACGAAATAGGGCATCGTTTATTTGCCAATCAATTGCTGGTGTTTGCATGCACACACTGCCGAACATGGTCCGAACAGCAGTCCTTTTCACAAGATAAAGAAAAGGATAAGGATTAACTATTAATTAGTCACACAGGCTTTATTGCTTAAGTCAAAACTTAGCTATTTCGCAGTTTAGCCACAGCTGACAAGAATATGAAGAAGGGGCTGGCCCTGGGGGATTATAAGACGTATCACAGGGAAAAATGGCGCGTCCCTTGGGCGCTCGCACACTGGGGCAAGGGGCTGGAGTCAATAGTTGCCTCCACCCAATTTCTACTGTCAGCCAGTTAATGTGAAAATTTGATTTTTTACCTGACCTCTTTTCTTTTAATCGCTGCTATTTGAACTGTCCAATGGATAGTATCATAGCAGTTCCAATGATTACAGATTACCGTTTATATATGCTACATGGAATCGACATAGACTGAAAGGTTTTTTTTTTGTTGTTTTGTTTGTTTTGTTTTTTTTGTTTTTTTATTTTTTTTATTTTTTAAGATCACTGAAAATTGTGTTTTATCGAAACACAACCGTGTCAGGGATTTAAAATCTTATATTTAGCAAAGCTTCCATTTGATTAAAATCCGATCTCAATTTCACCTAGGACAACGGTGATTTGAGTTAGATTGTGCCGTGTATGTCAACATCTTGAAAATACATTTACTCATTTCCTCAGACAAACAATTTTATTTTCGACAAGCCCGACGGGCACCTCACTTTGAATACAGGATGGGCCCGGACTAATATTAGACGGACCCCGGGTGTCGGGCTATGGAATTGTTTTTAGCACTGCTGGTGTAGATAAAAGATCTGTGAATTGATTGATCATTTTGTGGTCACTTACTCGGCCTTCTGCCTATTTTCGTAACTCACACTTTTTTACAATTTTCCCAGGATTTAAAATATCTAACGGTATGTCTGGTACAGCGCCAGCTTTTAGTCTAGGCCTAGCATTTGCGTATCCTAGAGCGGCCATTTTTTTTCACGATCCCTCTCGTAACATTCCTTTGAGAAATGTAATGAGCACAGAGTGCTGTATGGTGTTTGAAATCGACTCGCTTGCAATAATGTATCCATACTTTCTTTATATCTTTATCTTTTGGAAAGAAAAAAAAATTGTCCACAGCCTTTTCTTAATGTGCCATTACACCCGTAAGCAACGCAAAACGGCATTGTCTTTTAAGCTGGCAACTGCCAGTCGGGATGCTGGAGTCGCTACTATGACGTCATATCACACACGTAACAGAATAGGCGCGGATATTTTGCATACGAGGTCATGGAAATTCAGCGCCTTGAAGATATGCCAGTATTTAAATATTGGCATTACGGTCGCAGATGATGATTCAGAATAAGGTTTTCTTCTATAGTGCTTTTATTATTATTCTATATTTCCATTGATTTCTGGTCTCCTTTAAACACTTCCCACCAAGAGAAATGTTGAAGATCTTCGAAATTTCTAATTTGTTAAAAATATCCAATAACTATTCTATATTCCTTTAGAACTTGGTCGCGAAGGAATATTGTGCACACAATTGGCGCTCTTTTAATAGTTCAGAACTAATATATAAATATGTTAAAACTTAACATCAAACTATTAGAAAAATATATTAAACACATTTTGATGTAGAAACTTACGCCCTCTTTGTGTCATAAAAAAAGATTGAATGGTTTGGGTCTAGTGACAAGACCCGTGTCAACGAATTCATTATTGTCATACAGAGTTCCAGTTGTACATGAATATATCATTTGAAATCTGATATTTATCTCGGGATTGTAAACAGCTAGAATGTGGCTCATCGTTTTTTATATGCAACATACATAATTCAACCCAATCTATGACAGCAGATACAATTACGAATTTAGAATGGAACAGACTATAGCAAGTCTGATAGCACTGAGGTTTGTCTGGCTTAATAGTAATTTAGAATAACCTTTCAATCTAGTAAGCTGTTTTACTAAACAAGTATGTTTCAAGAGAAGGTCAACGTTTAACTTGCACATATCTCTATAGCTAAATAATCCGTGTATCGCAAAGACAATTTCTTAGCACAGTCTGCATGCACTAGCTATACAGAACAGGTAGCACTCAGTAGGCCATACGTGGCTGAAACCTACATCTGGAAAACATGTAGTGAGTGGCTTCTTAATGTCGAAATTTGGCACGTGCCGCGGTTAGTCGATTGACAAAGTTATGACACTATTTTAATAGCTTTGCGCATACACTATGAATGATGTTGCCAGCGTAATGGGATTTTTATACTATGTTTCATATATTGAATAGTAATAAGATCAAACCATGTTCAGCTTGCACAGATGGATCATGGAAATGCTACAGAAGAATACCAATTTCTCTTTTGTTAGCGACTTGTTATCGTTCCAATACTAATCAGAATATTGGTAATAATTGTACGTTCAAAATAGTGGTCGGACCAAAACAAACCACAATCGAATTCGTATATCTTTATCTTCACATCTTCAAATATTATTGTCATATATATATATATATATATATATATATATATATATATAGTATATATATATATATATATATATATATGTTATATATATATATATTCACAGTCATCCTTAAAGAAGAAACAATACAAATACTAATTCAGTGAACTATATATTCAATGTATTCCTCAAAGCAGGGCGAATTCAAAATCAAATATGATACATTCTTATTACAAATAGAATATCCAGTATCCTGCAAGCAAAACTAACATCGGGCGACAGAGAAGTATGCACCATTTGCAGAGAAAAATATCAAAGTCCTGCGGTCTAAAATTGCAAAACTCGTAATAAAAAAAATCATTCAGAACAAGAAAGGTCATCTTCATATTAATTGCAGTGTGTCTAGCTAATTAAATTGGTCTAACTCTAATGGCTTTTGCTTAATCATGCTAACATGTTTTCATATACAGCATATACGTCTAGAACGTTGAGAAAATGCAGAAATATACTGATCATCAAAAGCATCGCATCTACAACTGCATGCATATACTTTTGTCAAATTTAATATGTGGAAACTAAAATGGCACTGACGGTTATAACTACATTTAATACAAATAAAGACACATCTTTGCTTGGACAACGTTTCTTCACAACTACCGAGATAAATTGGTTTTAAAAAATTAATTGAAGTAAATTAGATTAATCTTAAAATAGATTAACGAATTTCACGAGTAAACATTGTTTTTAGAAAATTAATGATTTCTTATGACACAAACATATGGTATTTTTCCCACTATGACGATGAAAGATGTGGAGGATGGTCTGCACCTTCAGACAGTTCTTGTTCGGCTGTATGTAAGTTTTGCTGCATAGACAACTTAATTTTCCCCGTAGCTCATCATTATTATCATTGAAGTTATACATCGCTAAATTTGTATGGGAAAATATGAACGAGTTTTCCGAATGGCTACTGCTCGACCTGTCGGAGTGTAGTATATCCGTCCGATAAAACGAGTTCCTATTTTCCCAAACAAATGCAGTATCCGTTTTAATCTACCTAACGCTTGATTATGTAAAAAATATTCACTACAAAAAACAAAGTAATGGAATTTATGTTTCTATGCTGGTTAAAATATATTTAATATCTATTTGTTCAGAAAAACGAAATCCTATGCTAGCTTAATACAGCGGCTTATATTATTACAGGAAGACAGACTTAACGCAGTCTGAAAAATCAATAATTCTCTCTGTTACCAAGCCATACACACAAATCAATACATAGCATCTGTTTCATATAAGGCTATATATTGAAACATATATTTCTCATTCTAAGGTCTTAAAATTACTATATCAGATGATTTTGAACGATCTGATGAAGATAGAAGCAAAACTGTTACATCAGAGTTGTATGTATGTGTACCTGACACTGTACTATGTCCGATAACCCACAGACGATTTATTTTATCTGGAAGACAGTATTATCTCCCTTTTAAAGTTACAAAGTAATACAGACAGTTATATTTTCGAACATTATATAAAACTAATTAAATATGTCACTGCTGATACTTGCATAATGACCAATAGCTAGAGTGTTAATACTGTCCTCGCAATATCTTTTATCATCAAAATTACTTAGTCCACGTTTTATAATAGTATCTGTTTCAAGTTTGTGTCATCTAATATTACGGCGTCCATTTTACTTCGAAGTCCGACAAATTCTCTAACTGGCACAAACATAAACTCATCTTTCATTTTGCCAATAACATTTTTATTTGCGTCATCATGAAATCCACTACTTTCTGGATAATCTGATAAATCAAATAGGTCACGGCGGTCATAGACGTCTTGAAAGACATCTCCACATTGTATATTATTAACTAGCGAGTCTGTATCAGTAAATAACAACTCTGAATCTGGCCATTGCTTTTTGGTAAAATTATAGTGAAAATCGTACATTAGCCACTTTGATATATCAAATACAGCTGCACCAACATAAATTCATTTATTTAACTTTAAATTTGTCTTTCGTCGCTGTATAGCAACAAGATTTTCATTATATATTTTCATACTAACAAAACTATCATCATTAACTAATTTATTTCTGCGATTTATATCGTTTACTATTTCAATAGAGACTCGACGTCTTATATTTTCCATCGTCTTACCGAACATAGAATTGTTCATTAATTTGAAAAAGTTTTTCTCAAAGTCAGTTTTAGCCACAGCACGACGTTTCGTATTTAAGTCAATAAAATCTGCTATCCACCGCGATTGATCAAACTTTAATACGCGATGGACTTTTCTCAGAATTAGTCCAGCATCTACTGCTTGTTTTAAATTTTTGTAATGCATAACGTAATCTCTTTTATTCAGCAAATTTGGAACTAGCTTAATAACAATCGAATTTTTTGCAGTTGTCGTTGCTCGTTGTTCAGGTGATAGTAAACTGTAATCTATCATCATAGACTCTGCACAAAATGGGTAGTCGTTATATAGATCATGTAACGAACTAGGATAATCTAGAACAACTTCAACAAAGTATGAAATATCTTTTGGTAAATCATTTTCAGTTTCTCTGAGAAATTGATCTGGAGTTATCCAGTAAAATACACCGCACGGCATCGGCTCTGACATTGCATATCTATACAAATTCACACAATCTAGATAAACAATATAATTTGACGGGAGATTTTTATCATACTTTTTCAGATATTTATTATTAGCTATCGCATATCTTTTTGTTATAACGCTAATTCCGCCTCTTGTACCTTTTTTAATAAAATTAAACATATCAACATCTGTCAGGAGATCCAATTCTATCTTCCTTGTTTTTAGTAGAGCGTCCCACGACAGTCCCGGAGCGGAATAATACCAGCAGGATCTAGTCCATACATTTTATGACTAACTTGACGAAAAGTCTCGAAAACATCAGCTAACAATAACACATCTGTCTTCAAATATAAATCATGATAATCACCAAATGTTCTACGACTAAATTTATTCCAAATATCTTGTGCATATTTGTACTCGTCATCTGTAATATTTTCATTTTTGAGTTGAGAGTGAAATTTGTCCTTGTCTGGCAGAGAAGTTTCATCAAATCTGCTCCAGTCGTCGAGATGCTCATACGGAAAAATACCTTTTTTTTGTTAGATCTACATAGTTTTCACCAAAGCAACCTTTTAGATTACTGAAATTGCTGCCGGCGCTTGCAGCGCTGTTTACATGCTCATCTAATGATGCTGCCATAAGCTGTAAACTATCAATAAATCGCAATTTACCTAAAGTAACTGACATATACTTTTCAAAATTGTTTGGAATACATTTTAGTGTATTATTTAGTTTTAGCTTAGATTTAATAGTTTCATCACCAAAAGCTTCTACAATAATATGACTATCGTAGCCCCTGAAGTCATGTAAAACTACAGGAATAAAATCTGGAGTATGAAATTTTAAATTGCAACTCTTATGAGCTGCTCCGCGACACTGACCGGTCAGACGACAGTGATCGAGCACTTTATCACCTGAACTTTGTTCAGGCAACAACATCTCGCAGATATGACAATTAACTGCCTCGGAAAAATCAAGTTGTTGTTTGGATGTTATTTTCATTGGAGCTGTTTTGAATAATCTGTTAGAGATCTTATTAATTTCGTTTATTAAATTTTTTAGTAACCATATTGCCGGACTTTCAGATTGGCCATTGCTACATCAGTATAACTTTACTGGAGTTGAAAAATTGTCATTAGCACAACAAACTAATTTATAAGCTGCACCGCAAGGAACAGGTTGCTATATTTTTCTTGTACTTGATTTATTTGGATAATTTTCTGCACCAACCACAGCAACAAGAAGACACTCAAAATCGGCATAAATAACAAAAGGAATATTTAGCCTATGATCATAATTTTTAAATTTTAAAACTTTTTCTTTTTCGCTTGGCATAGTTATTCTTTGAACGTTGACACAGTATTTGAAATGATCTTGCAGTGTTCCATTGCTAGAAAAACCTTGTAAACATCTTTAACACAAATATTTCTTGTTTTTATTTTTATTATACTGTCTGCCAACTAGGCCATTAAAGTTTTTTGTCCAGCAATAATGTCCTCGATAAAATAATAAATTTATTGTCTTTTGTGTAGCAGTCGCTGAAATATATCTCGGGTAAACATTTTCCTTATTATCTAGTCCGAAAACATTAACCGAAATATTGTTTTGTTTTTCAAACTTTGGTATTTGATTTTCTGCTACAGGAAAAGTTATCCCGATAAAATTTAGCTCGTCTTTGCACGGCAGATATTTTTCAATTCTTCCAGAGTGATAACTCTGAGGATGTTTCGCAGATAAAATTGCCCGGCGAAAACATTGGTCATCATTGTTTCTGACATTTATACAACATTTTTTGTTTTTAATTTTTCGAGGGAGATCAACGTAAGAACTACCACGAAGTACGTTATATTTCATGGTATGAAATAAAACTTCCTTTATCATTTCAAATTTCCAGCCAGACCCTGATGAAAACATTCCTCCAATTTTTTATTTATTTCTTGGTGTATTTCATCGGCGACCGTGGCAATATTTGTTCCAGTTAATATTTTTCGTGATTTAGCTGTTACCTATGGTTCTGAAATTTCGCTCTTGAAACTTGCATTTTCAAAGATTATATCAAGTATATCTTTTTCGATTGCATGTAATTTTGATAAAATCATATGATACTGAACTATTAGTTTGATACTTTTGTGAGCTGCAAGTTCTTGAGCTATAACAGGTTGCATGATGAAATAAATTTGTGGAGTTAAAATTTGCTAAAACATTTTGATTATCAAATTTGTAACTGTTATCATAGCCAGAAAATGCACTAGCAATTTTTTCTGCTTTGATAATGCTCTTCTTGGCAATATCACGCAATTTTAACATTATATTATATAATATTTTTATATTTAATTAATTTTTTTATAATTTTTCAATTAGAGATGAAATCTCTATAGTATAATGACAGAAATCCTGAGATACATGAGACTGACAGCAGAGGAGCAAGAAACTTTTCATGTACATCCAATTTATAACATATTTGCTGCAAATGCACTTGGTTCGGTTATTACCATAAAATCTCAAAAACCTTTAGGTAAATCAATTCCGTCAGGTATGATAATAAATGTTAGTGGAGATATTTCCGATAGAATTGAAATGTTTAGAAAAGATTTTATTTATACTTTGTTTTGTGATGATATTCCAGTTGGACAAAGAGTCTATCGAGTAAATAATTCTATTAGCTATGACAATATTGAAAATTTAGCATTACAAAACGAATTTCAGTCTCATTCTGTATTTGATTTATATGAGGCAAATATTCGAGGAATTATTCGAAATATAAAAACCAAAAAAGTATTAGGAAGTTTAAGAAAAGATGGTTACTTATATGTGATGGTACGTTTAACTAAAACTGATCAGGTTCGTTATTTATCACATAGATTTATTTATGAAATTTTTAATGGCGCTATTCCAAATGATTTAGTTATTGATCATATAAAGAGCATTAAATCCGATAATAGAATTGAAAATTTAGATCTGGTTACACCAAAAGAAAACACTAGACGTGGAGGTGGTGTTGCTAATGATTTTAAAAATCCTAAAAGATCATTTGTTTCAGTAAATCTTGAAACTGGTGTAAAAATAAATTTTAAATCAATGACGGCTGCCGCAAAATATCATACAATTCATACGAAATCAATAATAGATGTAGCTAACGGTAAAACTAAATCAGCAACTTCAATGTTAACATTTGATAGATTTAGTTTCAAATACAATTATTAATGATGTTTCTTAATTCAGTTTTAGTAAGACAACTATGTGCGAAGATCAAAACATCATCACGATCAAATTTTAGTGTTATTAATGCTCTATTATTAAGTTTATTTTTTCTGCTACTGTCAGACGTATTTTATCAGAATCACCTTGAGTTATAATAACATTAACAGAATAAGCACTATAACCTGACAGACATTTCCTTACTGCTTCGGCTAATTCTCTGTAATTTAATATGTTAACTTTCGGATGATATTTTATATCAGGAGATATCGTTTCGCTGGTCATTGTTATTTACAATTAGATAAAAATATCTTATAATATGAACTGAATTAAGCGACTTGCTGATATATACTCGGGAGATTTCATCGCAGGAGATTTCATTTCTGGTGATACAATCACCAACGACAATTTTATACCTAAATCAGATAAATCTGCTGGTTATAACGAAGATGACATACAACAATGCCGATGACGATGAAGATGAAGTACTTGACGTTGTTGATAAAAAAAATTATAGAAGATCGACAATTCAACGATATAATGTTAAGTATCATATAGCTAAAAAAATAATAAAATTTAATTTTAATATTACAGAGCAACAAATATTTTGGCAGCTTATAAAACCTTTTCTTAGTTTGAAAATAATCGGCAATCAAAGAAATATCAAATATGATTTTATTTTTGCTAAAATATTTAATTTCATGTCAATTGATAATAAAAGAAACTTACATTTAATTTCCTTGTGTAGACCGGTCAAATGTAAATCTGTACTTGTGAAGTACGAACAAATTTATAATAACATTATTGTATCGACTTAGTTGGTACCCAGGTATTAAATTTTTCGCTATATCCGCGCCATTTAACTAAACTTTTGTTGCCACGCTTCGTAATAACTTTTTCAATAACAAAGATATCTTGAGAGTTTTTCTGAAGTTCTTGTTCATAAAAACTACCAGTTATAGGTTCACCAAATAAATCTTTTAGTGAATAGATCACTGATATTGTTAAAAGTACTTTATCAAGAACAAATACTTCTTCGCTCCAGTTCGGAGTGAAACCTTTCTTAAATGGGTTTGTTTTTTTTTTGTTTTTTGTTTTTTGGTTTTTTTCAGAGAAAATTCTAACTTGATCACCAACTTTAAATTTATGTCTTCGATACATGTTTTTGTTTGCTTATATTGGATTTTTAATTGCATCGTTGCATCGTTTGGTGACATCTTCCTTTCGCCTAGCGAAAGGGATCTATGTTTTGTGTTATTATAGATTGTCAATATATTTATTTGTATTTTTAGCTGTTAAATATTTCTAGGTTTTTTCGTTTAGTGTGCGATTAAATCGCTCAAAGACAACGCTTTTACCCTCATTTCCTGTGACATATTTTTAGATGTTATTTTGTTCCAAAAAACTGCTCAAATTTTTTATTCAAAATTCTGCTCCGTGATCGGTCCAGATTCTATTTGGTTTTCTTTCTGTACTTTTTATTATTTGTTTTAACGCATCAGTTATCGACGTTCCTGTTTTATCTGAAACTGGTACCACTAAAAGCATATTTACTAAAAACATCTACAACGTTAAAAAAAATATCTTTTGTTATCATTAAATTCAGCTAGATTTGACATATCAACTAAATCTATCGACCAGATATCAACGGCATTTGCGACAACTTTACATCGCGTAAACATTTTTTTTAGGTTTGTGTAGCTCTGACGCTAGCGACGGTGTCGCTTCAAGATCATCATTTCCGAGACCAAGTTTATATTTTGATCCAAAAAAAAAACCTGCACCAACTTTCGGTCAACACGCTCTAGCATATTTACAGGTTTCATGTCACGAAGTTCGTCTAACATTACTTTATCGTAGCTGTGTTTATCTTGTTCGTTGTCCCTGTAGCAGATATCATGGCGAATTGCTATTGCATCAACTTGATTGTAAGGCTCTTGTCCTAGCAGAGGATTATCGTTCTCGTCAAGTTGTTTATCAAGAGGATTATAAGGTCCAGTATATTTATGGCCTGGCAATGTCCAACTGCCTTTTGGTTTCGGCAATTTGCCAATTAATTTGAGTATATCTATACCTGTTCCAATTATTTCTCTGTTGTTGCATTGTTGACAGTACGTGACAATTTTATTTCGCTCAAGACATAAATCTCTATCACAATCGCACTTGCATCTCATTATTTTGTAATGGTTTATAAAAAAATTTATTGTTTGAATAACTTTGAGTCATCTACTAAAATAACCTTTTCAGCGCATCCACCTCCTAACAATGGTACTGTTGGCAGTGGTACAGTTGGGGATAATTTCGTTAAAAACATACTTTTTTCCTTCCACAGGCAGTACAAGTGCCTTTTAACATCAAGCTGTTATTTGTTATTTTTTCATCAATATTTTCAGTTTTATTTTTACATTTAAGACAATAAGTTAACATTATAATATATAAATGTTACAAAATTAATTACAATCTCATCATTGTTAGCAGATGGCAGTTATCAAATTGCAAAATAAACTTTAAAAAAATCTGGATTTTTATTCATCTGTTTTATAAACATCACACAATAGTATCCACAAGCAGAAGTTCCAACAGGCTGAATTTGATTAGACGAATAATTTATTTTTTTTTTATATTTTTATTAATAAAAAGTTTTTTGCGTCGCTTGGCGGAAGTCCAAATGAATCAAAAGTATTGTCATTGTGGACTGCGACCCAGTGTATACCAGACCATCATTAAAATTTTGTATAATAATTACGCAAGAAACACCAGAAACCGTATCGCGATTAAGTTCATCTTTAGAATAAACTCCACGAAAATTTTTTACTTTTTTTAGCTTATCAAGTATATCAAAGTTACTTAACGAATGAGGTTTCACCTCCTTGTTCCTGACAATGTTAATCCGCGGCCTATTCCTAGCAGATTTGACAATAGATTTCTCGATACTCCCGCCAGCAACGGTCCTATAAATCCACCTTTGTCTGTTTTTCTCCTCGGTCGTGTTTTTTTTTTTTTTTTTTGCTGTTTTTCGTCGTGGCATTATATTTATCTTTAGACAAAAATTTTCTTTACACCATGACCTTCAACTGCTTTTTTCGTTGCGCCAGATACTGCGCCGGCGCTGTTGCTAATGCTAATGTACCAAGTACTGGCAAAAGTTTTGGTAATATTGTTCTTGCCACTACAGATAATGCCGGACCAAATAAACCACCTTTAACGACAATGTCGTTTACCATTGCTGTTATTTGTGTGGCACTTAAAGTTAAAACAAAAGGTTATATTTATTTATTTGTTTTTTTTTGTTAGCATAAATTTTGTTAAAGTACCCCAAGCACCTGCTTGGTCGCTATATTTTATTTTTAATGATACCGGCCGTTGTTTAGCAACAGCAGCTGCTAATTTTTTTAACATGACCGTCAGTCAACTATATTTCTTTTACAATATATTTTGTCATTATATTAAAGTTACAGATTAAACTCAAAGTTTGTTTCAAACTTGGACTGTCATTTTACCTCCGATAAAATCAATTGTAACAAATCTGTCGCTGATTACCATTGCATACACATACAAAGCCGCTGCTAGAACTGCTCCAAGTGTCCATGTAATTTCAATATCAGCCGTCGAGTCGACCGCTCTTTCGCTATGCTAACATCAAAACGAAATACTGGATAAAATGTACGAAATTCCTCTACTGATATCTGAGATCCGTCTCCAACATCTTGATATTTTTGCATCGCGTCAAGTAAATACATGTAAGGTCTGGTAATATTTTTATTAGCATTATCTGCAAAACTACATTCTATTGCTCGTTCTGGATATTGCTTTGAATTTAATCTGGCCTATATTCTTCTAACATCAGCATTATCAAATATTGCATTATTTTGTTGTTGATTGCCACGTAGCGCTTGCTTCTGAAATACAACAAAAATTTGCCGCGGCAGTTCTATACTTGATGTTGATGTAACTCGCCATGTGTAGTCGGTTGTATTTGGAACAGCTGTTTGATATATTTTATGTTGATGAAAATGAATTCTGATTGTGCGTTTATTAAGTATATTATTTAATTCTAACATTTTAGTGATTGATGATGCTATTCGCGGCATCCACAGAGCAAGTTTGTTTATGATAAATTGTACATCATCTCCGCCAGCTCGAAGTAAAAAAATCATTTTGTTCTGCTCGATCTAAAATAAGTGTATGTTTAACTCCACGAAATACTTTGTTGTAATCGCGACAAAAGCCAAATACTGTTCTTAACGGCAGCATCATTGTAATTTGGCGTGATTCTGCTGCAAGTGCCTTTCTCTTAACATAACCCTCGTTGTAATGTATATTTCTTGTAGTAACTAAATTATTAACGAAATTTATCATTGCAACGCCATCATCAGGTAAACCTGGTGGCTCTATACCAAGATTCTTACAAGCAGTAATAAGTGAAACTCTTGTAGCGTCTGCATCAGCGGCTGCAGCTGGTGCGGCTATACCAAACTTAGCAGCATTAGCAATAAGAAAATTTCTTGCAGTTGCAGCATCTGCAGCATTAGCACCATGTGCAAAAGTTCTCCTCATGAAAAACTCACCAGGTGCAGCTGCTCCAGCTCCAGTATCTTTAAACCACATCATATTAGTTCCAGTTGATCTAGAGTAATCATCAGAAAACGAAATAGTATTTAAGATTGTACTTACAACTTGTAAGTGACTCGAAATATCCTCTACAGTTTGATTAGCTAGCTGATATCTGGCACTTTTAAATAAACACCAACCATTATTTATAAGAGCCACTTCTGCTCCAGCTGCAATTGCGACAGGTGGATTGGCCACTGTCATAATCTGGCCACGTACTTCTAACATTGCCTTATGTGGCAGCAGAAATACATCTTCGTCTCTGGTATTAAATGTTCTGACACCAGCTTTATTTGGTTCATTAGAATTTTCGTCGAGATACTCAACATAATGAAATTCTGTTACTGTGTCGACGGTGACATAAGGTTCTCTTAAATCAAGATAATTTTTGACAGACATTATTTTATTTATTAGGTTACATAAACTTTTGTCATCAATCACTAAATGATTGGCGCTGTTACTTTAGATATTATTTTTGTATAATCTGCTCGCCTTTTGGTGATTAAAGTTTTTTTGTTGTTGTTATCATAGCACGTTGAGTTTCTTTTGTTGGTGCAATTTCTGATATAACTTGTTTGATTGTCGGTGGCGATCCACTTTGTCGATTGCCTTTAATTTTATTAGCTATTTTTTGTCCAACAGCATTTTCGGCAGCACATGCGGCGCCAGTTGCAAAAGCTTTTGACGCGTCAAGTGCAATTGGTGCAACTTTATTCGCGATTCCTGGAATATTTTCAATAATTTTAGTAAATATATTTCCCAAAAATCCACCAGTAATTTTTCTTCTGTAATTTTTTTTGTTTCATATTATATCAAGGATGTTGTACAAAAAATCACTAAGTGATTGTACGTCTACGCGTTGCGTAGGTGAAGGTAATAAGTAACAACTCCATTATTAAAATCGAGTTGTAGTCCTGATTGATCTGTTAATTGCATATTTATACTCGTTATTTGATTTTCAAGATATAGCGGATAATAAATAACTTGTCGTGGACTAATTTGCATGAGAGAACCTGGTGGAACGTCTGGCGAAAAACTATATAGTGTTTGTCCTTACTTCCTCGAGTTGAGTAAGATCCAGATGCAATGGAACAATTTATTAATATTGTGTTTACGTCAGCTATATATACTGGCAGTTCGCCGTCATATGTAGCAGTTTGTTCTATATCTGATCCATATGGTTGATGAGAAAATCCTATCAACGACGCAATACTTGCTGCTGATGAAAAATTGATTAACATATTTTTTAATGTTATTATAACTCGTAAAGTAGTATAATTTGGTGTAAGCTCAAAATCGTCAGCAACAGCATTTACTTTTGTTATTAGCCCTTTTGTTGTTTTTTTTTAGATCAGTGACATTATAAGCTCCTTGTGGAATTTTAAATGTTTTCCACGGTGCTCCTGAAGTTAAAGTTGTAAATGTAAATTCATCATTTACTCCGTCTTTGACGTTAGCTATAGAGTACCAGCACGTACAGGAAATTAGTCAAATCTCATACTGTTTTTCAGTGTCCAGTTGTATTGGCGGAATATAATTTACAGAAAAATTTGCGCTATCTTGGCGGTCGTACTACAGTCAAGTAATAACGTTGTTGACATTTATATTCTTTTCTTTTTGCAAAATTTAATCCTCTTGATTTATATTAAATCAAGGTGTAAAGTTTCGTATTCGTCAGATGTTCTGATCTTAAATGATGAAGTATATCAATAATTTCATTGCCATTTTAAGCACCAACATTTCCAGCTTCTTTTGATGATATCAACAGCATTAATCTGCCAATCATTTCGGCTACTGAGCAAATATTCTTACTTGAGAGTTTCCAGCTCTTCAGTCTGCGACTCCGGTTCCTGTTTTGTCATCTGCTTCTGCTTCCTCGGCTTCCTTTTCACGTTCTTTTGCGCGATTTTCTTCTTTTGTTTTAAATTTCGTGTGAAAATTCCAAGACCTGCCAAAACCTGTTGGTCTGTTAACAACTGCTGTTTGTTGAAAGTCTCTAGCGATAACACCAGTCCTAATTTTTGTAGCCAGTTCAGTCATATTTTTGTCTTTCTCAGCTTTGGCTAATTCAGCATTAGACGCCTGACCATCTAATATAATTTAATATAAATCAGCAATAAGTTGATCATACCTTTCTTTTGACCAAGTTTTTATATTATCAATATCATTTATATTATTGTCTCTTAAAAATTCATGATATTCATCATCAGTTATTTTATCGTGTGCTTTTCTTCTATGATATCGTCTTTTATCTTCAACACCCAAAAACTTTAATGTCAACTCACCAATTTCCTTTTGCTCTTGTTCAATATCCTTTAATTTGTCTGATAATCCAGCTATACGATTTATAATTTCATGTGAAGTTAATTCTGTTAATCTTCGTTCAAATACAAGTGGATTATTTAACAGCCCATTTAGTTCAGTTGGTTTAGCAACACGATCAGCAATATTTGCTACAAGTGCCGCAGCCAATCTTTTTCTTTCTTCGTCAGATCTAGCAACAATTTTTTCAGCAGCAGCTTCTTGTTGTTCTTTAACCAATCCGATTAAACCTTTTTCCTGCAATCTTTTAAGTTCTTCATCTGATAGCGGTAAAATGTCAGGTTGTTTTCCAAGTAGCGCCTCAGTAACTGGCTTTAAAATTTTAGCTGATTCTTCTGCGGCAACTATCTGTCCACGTCGTGCTTGCTGTACTTTTTTCTTAAATTCTGCCTGAGATTGGGCAAGTTTTTTTTTAGATCTTCTATATGTTTTCTCCATTTAGCTCGTCTGTCCATATTATATTAAACTTACTGCAGATAATTTTCAATACAACATCGAAACATCTTAGCTGGATCATGTGTTGATTTATCAAATAAAAATAAATTATATTTATCAGCTGTCGTTTTATGATACAATTCAATAAATTTATCTTTTATTACGTCACCACATTGCTAGTTTGCAATATTTCTAACATCAACATTGTCTAGTCCTGGAAATAATATAAAACAACCAGTATTTCGTCTTATAAATCTGTCAACATTCTAAAAACCTTGAGCGAAATAAATAGAATTGCATTTCTTATTACGTGATAGTGAAAACTATGATCTTATTTTAGTCATCTCTATATCGTTTAGCGGAATATCATCAAAAACAACTATTTTATGTTCGGACGAATCAAGTTCATTAACTGGAACAAGATCTTCTGGTTGTTTGATAATAAAAAAATCTTCACCAGCCTCAAGATCATCACGAAGTTTATTATTATATTCGCTAAGTAGCTCGTACTTATCTTGGTGTGGATTAATTGTATAAATATAAACTCGATCGTAATTAAAATTATTTTCGAGAAGTAAATTCAAAAGCAAATTTGTTTTTCCCGAGCCAGTTCTACCAACAACAAGATAATGACAATCTGGAAGTTCGTTGTTGTGTTTATGTTTCACCAACCGCTCTGTATCAAAATTTAATATAGACGATTTTATCATCGTTGTTATACAATTTTGAGTTATATAAAAAAATTGTCAGACAATAAACACATAATGAGCCATTATACAAAATTTGGAACAACATTAGGAGATTCGTCATCTACAAATACAATAGCAAAAGATAATATTGATTTCCCTGGTTATTTAAAAAAACTGGTGATACAATGACAGGAAGCCTGTCTATGTCAATTCAACGAGTGCTAGATTTAGAAACAAATTATGCACCAATAAATGTTGTTAACACGCAGGCTGTTAGTTATGCACAACTTAAATCCGTCGACAATAATAAACTAGATAAATCTGGCGGAACTTTAAGCGGTAACTTAGATATGTGAGGAAAAAAAATTATAAATTTAGAGATCGGGTATCCACCAGCAGACTTAAATCAAACTCAAGCGGTAAGTTATTTGCAGTTGAAGTATGTGGATAATAACAAACCTGATAAAACCGGTGGGACAGTTACAGGTATTATTAACATGTCGAGTAAAAAAATTATTGGGTTAGAAGCTATATATCCGCCAGCAAATGTAGATAATACGCAAGAGGTAAGTTATGCGCAAATAAAATCAGTTGACGATAATAAACTTAACAAAGTCGATGAAACAATGACAGGTAACCTATCTATGTCCAATTAGAAAATAACTGGATTACCGACAACCTCACCACCAGCTAATGAGACTGATGCTATTAGTTATGCTCAGTTAAAAGAAGAACTTACTCCATATTTTAAGCGATCTGGCGGACCAATGACAGGCAATATAAACATGAGAAGCAACAAAATAACAACAACATATGTTCCAGTTAACCATAATGATCTGACAAATAAAGAGTATGTTGATAGCGTGTTTAATGGTGGTATAAAACAAACCAAAAATAATATTGGGTATATTCCAACACTTTTTAAGGCAACTGACAACCGAGTTGGGTTTGAGGTAAGCGCATCAGCATATTATCCTGAAAATTATCCTCGTTACGCTGTCTCTGATAGAAACGAATGGACAACAAACGGGGAAGTTGAAAACTTTTGGATTAAAATTAAATGTCCTACTGCAGTCGCTATTTGGCTATTTCATTTGAGAGGTCGATTAAACTCTAGTGTTGGTCGAATTTATAATTGGCGGTTTGATGGATCAAACGATATCAACTGGACAACATTTTATAGTACAGCAAATACGTATATTACAACAAAACAGAAAAAACTGTTAACAAGTACTTGTATTTTCTACTTTATGCTGTCGCTGCTGAACATCCGTTTCCAGGACTAACAGCATTTCAAATATATACACTTGATGATCAGGTATGATCATTGTGATCCAATTTAATCTAATGCTACAAAATAATGGCAAAACCACCAATTATAACTATTGCAAGAGAATGTTATGATAATATTTTAAACCCTAAAAAAGATGTTGTGTTCAAGTCACTATCAGCACGCGCGATAAATATTACGAAAACATTTACAATTCCAATGATAAACTCTCCATTGTCAGAAGAAGAAATAATTTTGTTTGTGTTATGCATATGCGAGGACCACAACTAAAAAAAGCAATAGAAAACTTTGATAATATAAGCAGATACTGTCATCCTGATGATTGTCTGGAAGAACAAAAACAAGTTCAAATCCTGTTTAAAAAAAAATATTGCTTGAGTTTGATTTCAAAAATATAAATTTGATAATGCAATCAGGCCTGTTACAAACACGAATAGCGCAGGAGGAAAAACAAATGAGCGATAACTATAATCGTCTCGACAAACTAGTGGAATCTAGAATAATGGGAAGAAACAGGAAGTTATACAATAGTTTTTCAAAACGAGAAATTTTTATGTATCTTGGTATGTCTTAGCACGACAAAGAAACCCTAGTTAATATCGTTGCTATGACAGTGGATACGGAGTTAATGATAAAAGCATACTCGAACGCAATTTTGCCAATGATGCTCAAAAAAGACCCTGAATTTGATCCGATTATTGTTGACAGATCTCTAAAGATAATCAAAATCTTTGATGATGAAATTAGTAATCTTAATGATATTGAGCGAAAAAAAGGTTTTTGATAAAGTCGATAAAACTTCGTTTGAACGAAAGATAATGCCTTATCAAGACATAAGTGAAGAAGATGATATTCCATTTCCATCGATCCAGCGCTATAGACAGTTGTCATTACGAAATTATTACAATGAAGTAGAGAAAATGTTCACAAAATAATCATGGCTTAGAGTAAATTTTGTTACTGGTTTTAACATTCTCGGACGAAAATCACTCCAAAAATTAATGCTAGCAAATTTCGTGGTCGCATATCCAATTATTAGACAACATCTTGTTCTCAAAAATTTCACGTTAGATCAAATAAGTTTGATACTCGGATATATTAATGAAACAGAAAAAGATTACAATAATTTGGTGAATGAAACAGATTTGTACGAACGTGAAGTAGGAGATATTTTTGATTCATATACTTGGTTAAAGAAAAATGAGGTACTTACAGATAAACGATACGATGATACTTTGTCAAATGCTTATGACAAGTACAGAAAGTTTATAGCTGATCCTAATAATAATAAATTTCGTGAGTTTCTTGATTCGATTGTTGGTATTAGAACTTATGTCTTTGTATAAAAATTGTAAACAAATAATTTATAATGAAAAAACATATCACCGATTTCAATCATATTTCAGAAGAAATTCCAAAACAAAATGTTGAATCATTAGTACAATATTGTAAATTTTATCAGAAAAACCTTTGGTGTGTAAAACAATGTTATAAATACTACCGTAGAATACTTCGAGTAATACCATATTTGACATAGTTAATGACTAGCTCTGGTATAATCTCAAGTGGAGCATTTCTGTTAATAATATCTGATGTCTCTCTTTCAACAGCATGTAAAAAGATTGAACCCAAACTTGAAACAAAAACAAAAATTCTTGGAAAACAGCAAGTATCACTTACAAAAAATTATTTGATCAAATACGATCTTACTTGCCAGGAGTAAAATATGATATGGACGATTTAATACATTAATGAAACACTGTCATAAACTGATCATAAATCTAAATATTAGTTTTGAATAATGAATACGGCAACATATTCATCTAAGGTTCTTGGTCGCTGGAGCTTACTCTATAGAGTATACTAAAGTTAGTTCAGGTAGATATTTATTTTCTTATAATACTCATTGTGAGCAAAAGAAAGTTAATTAACCGGTTGGATTTTCAACTGGCGGCAATGTGTAACTATGCTAATTTGTGTTTACGTTGTGATACTTCTGATTTTAGTACAGCAACCTCAAGACCAGGTGAATGAAAGTAACCTCCTTGTCACGCAATAAGGCAAGAAAATAATTTGGTAATACCTTAGAATGATGTTTGGGCAATTGGATTCATAGATGCACACAGCGTTACAAAGGGTAGTTCATATTTTATTTTTTTTCTATTTTATTTTGTTGTGACTGGGAAATACATGCATCTCGCCGTAGGTCGCTCGCGATGAGGTACACATATAATACAATGTGCACGGGTACTTTAGCCTGGTAGTCAACATTTGTTGGGGTTTTTTTGTGGTTTTTTTTTCTTAATTTATATGAGACATATTGCCTTATGCGACAGTGCTCGCTTGGATCTTGCAAAGGAGTGTCAATACACTTAGGTCTTTCTACAGCCATTCTGTGATTCTGTGAATCGTTTTCTTTTCATTACATATATTGTGGATGTTGAACAATATTTGGAAGCTCTAACCACTAGCCATCGGAGCGGTTCGTAGTTTGACAGTAAAAAAGGCAAGAATAGTATGTTAATAGGGCAAATGTGTTCTTTCTTCCAGTTTAGTCGGAAATTTTCAATCGATTATAGAAAATGCATTATAACTGTATATAACGTGTGTTACATTCTGGGCATTGTTGCTCTGCTTTATCATGATGGATGATTTTCACATGGTATCAAATGATTCCCAAGTACGTTCAGGTTGATAAAAAAGCGAAAATGTTAATTTAGTTTTCCAAATGTTAATCATCTGGATGGGTCTTAGCAGCATGTATAAATAGAATTTGTTTGTGGCTGTGCAACTACTTTATATGTGGGTTGTACATGAATACATAGCTTCCTCTCTTGCTCAATGTGGACTAAGTATTATACTTAATGACATAAATGAGATAAAACGTAGTACCATTAATCCAGTTATTGTAGCCTACATACATGTCATTCAACCTATTATGAGTTTGATTACAACTATCTACGTTGGGACCTAGAATGCAGATGACAAGACAATATCCATTATCTCGTCCGTATGATGCGGTTACAGGTAGATCTATTTCGTTAAAGATTAGAAAAAGGTTCTATATTTCAAAGACATATTTTAAACTAACAATATTGCTTTATTAAATAAAGGTTGTGTCTTCATACATTGAATAATATCCATCAAAGGATTCCCTTGAAAATATGTATATTTGCCGATTTCATACGAAAACTTATCTTTTGACTAGTCATCATCAACGCAAGATTCTAAACATTTACTTATCATATATTTCACATTCTATTTGAACGGGATAGCAAGACTGTCTGAAATGATATCTCAGCAGCAAAAGTATGATCAGAACATTATGGCAATTGTGATATTATTGATTTCAATCATAATATTCCTCCTACATACGTATACATTATAAAGATAAATAATCATTAAATAGTTATGGTTAACATAGGAAGTTGTCAGTCTAATTCATATTTAAATTATTGTTACCACCATTGCTGAATGAAAGCTTTTGAGTTACATCAACTGATGGAACACTTAGTGTTATCTATTTATGTGACACGTTACTGTAGTATAAATTCTCGTACAATTGTAGTGTTAATTGTTTAATTAAGAGTTTATTACGTATTATGTACATCTATATTGTGTGTTTATCGTTTGTTCATCACTGTAGGTTGTAAGATCTTTTGTAAGCAGTATGTTACATAGTTAACTTCAGTCCTTGATTTTAGATTATTCTTGATAATGAGCATTTGTAAAAAGCATTTTTACTTGGACTTGAGTTCAAGACCTCTTCTTTCCCCTTGGAAAGTTTATTCTCTACCTGGTTTTTATTATGATATTTACTTAAATTTAAGTTCCAGTCAGTAGCTTGTTTGCGAACTTGATGGGAAAACGACCCATGCCTTTGCAATCTTACTTTGTCTTAGGTTTTAATATCAAACTGTGATCAACAAAAACTTTGTTCATTTCTATTATAGTATCTTTGTGGAATCACTTTTAATTGTGTTCAATATAATTTGAGAGTAATAATTTATTATTTTAATTCATTCGACGGCATTCTGGATTTTATTATTGTGGAACATGCGGGCGTTCAGGATGAATTCGGAACATTGTATAAAGTTTGACATGTGATAGAACGGTGAGGGATTAGTTTGGATTTAATAACAAGTACTGCAAGTTCCGTTAATTTTTTTTTCGTTGTGTTCTAGGAAATAAATTATTTCTTGAATTTACTAAACTTGGTTTTGCTTTGTATGCTGGTTACTTAGTTTATGACTACAAATTCGTAACATTTCGCACAAAAGACTTATAACACTTCTTTAGAACATGACAAAGTTTTGTTTTAGGGATTCTTTTAGCATGTTTATGTTGTTTTGGCTATCTTACCAGTTAATGTTTGGCAGTAAATACTATCACAACAAAATTATTAGGCTTTATCAGAAGCTCTTTACTTAAAGTACCTTGGTTTACTTAACTTTTTCAGCACATATTGCTCACAATTGTACTATTCTTACCGGCGTGCAATAAAATCAAATTATTTAAAAACAAATATTTTTTGTATAATCTTTCAAAGTTTCATGTTTCTATTAATAGAGGAGCATGTATTATCGTTCCTGAATCATGCAGCAATGTTCTCCCTACTTTGCATCTAAATTCCTTTCAAATCCAACATTAAATGTTGGGTATGTGATATTACATCAACCTTCCTTAAACATCTTTAAAGCATTTACCTAATAGTATAATAATTGTCATTGTATTTTGGTTTTGAAAGAATAATAATTCCAAACGAAAAACTCTTTTATGTAACTGCTTGCTTCTATTTTTTCTTCCTGTAAATTGGTATGTTGATATAAACATTGATATCCATAAAAAGCGATATAGCTTACATTGATATCATATATCCAGGGATCGATGTTCCAAATGCAGAAGAATTGGCAATTAATTTTAATTCTTCACCGTGCTTTGCACATGATGCAAATGATACTGATGTTCTGTGAAGACAAACAACAAGTCTATCTTTAATAAGTGAACGATCAACCCCAAAGATAATAAAATGTAAAATAATTAATCCAGTTCTACCATAAAATAACTCGACATAATCTCTACGTTTTCGAAGTTAGTATTCCTTGAATAAGATCGAAATGGTTGCATATACCATTTTCCAAGCCAAAAAAGTTTGTACAAAATATCATATTAGATTATATTACTTTTATTTACTTAATGTAAGTCGTTCAATGTTCATTATATCAAAATGCAATCATAATGCCACTGAAGCTGTCAACTCACAAGCAATGAAAAGTATCTTTATGATCTAAAAAAAATGACAGAAATAAACTCTTACATAAGTGATATATTCGAGCCTGAATTTAGCTGCAATTCACATTTAGCGTATTTGCAGGTCGAGCGAAAAGGCATTGCTTTAGTTTACATAACACGTGATATGCAACTGAACATAATAGACAATATATTGTAGGGTGGAAAATTTCAAACATTGAATGTTTATCTATTAAATTACTACGTAAACCTATAATGTGCATTTTATTGACCCTTTAGGAACGTCAAACGTACGTAAAATATAGTATGTAACAGAAAAGGAAACGAACACACTCGTGTTATTAGAACTCGAATCATAACAACAGTTATTGTATACATGCCCACACATGTGTATATATGGATATATTATTTGAGACAAATGATTCATATTGGCCCTGTGATAGTTCCGTGTAAAGTATCTCATACAGGTTTTCATGTCTTGAGTTACTTGAACATAGGTAGTAGGCGTCCAAGTGGCAAGATGTCACTCACTTGGCTGATATTTTAAACAAATACATAAAAGGACGATATATATATATATATATATATATATATATATATATATATATATATATATATATATATATATAGTATGTACGCTGTATCAATGATATACCACGAGATGTATAAATTTTCATTAAAAGGAAACGAAGCTTCCTGAGTTTCCTTTTAATGAAAAA
>JAECUM010017851.1:0-35669 GCA_016617855.1 Megalonaias nervosa | reverse complement strand
AAAAATGTGAAGCATTTAAAGCACTTTTCATGACAAAGAGAGTTTTGAACTTGTAAAGTGATATTGGATTGTTTGACTGTACTTGTGTTATTTACATGGATAGACTGGTATTGTTTCATATTCGTTTTGATATGTCTCTGAATTTACATTTTCCTTGTTTTGATTTACAAGTGTAACAAATTGCACTCTGTCTCTTGTTTAACTCACTAAAATTTTGTTTGCCAAATTTGTATAACTCTGTTATTTGTTTCTTTTTATACATATCTAAACATCATGTTTTTCTATAAAATTGTATATACGCAATTCATCTAGAACACTATTCACTAATTGCTAGACGGAACCATGATTTACTACATATTTATCGTTAGAGTCTTTTTTTATATTTTCGAAAGAAGTACATAACTGAATAAAATACCTGGGTACAGGTACATGTTTTGTCATTAATATACAGCATCATGTCTGTTGTATTAAGTGTTATACTAGAAAGAAAACAAACCCACAAAAAACGTTGTTACTTACCATCACTGGATTTCTAGGCTATATTCGCCAATTCACTGGATTTATATTGATAACGTATATTTGGAGTTACGAATGCCGAAATTTCCTTTATGCTTTCCGTGAGTGGAATTTCCTAGAATCCTTTCCAAAGATAAAACTTGGTGATATATTTTGCATTTCCAATTTTGTCAATGCAGTCATCGATTCTTGGTAATGGAAATTAACCTGTTTGGTCAAGCCGTTCACTTTTCTATCGTCAGTGCACATGCGGAAAGTGTTATCTGGTTTCGGCACAAGAATCACTTTTACTTGGTTCTTTGAAATCATTCTCCAGCAAACAGTTCTCTTCGAGAGGATTAATCATGTACGGATGCGGTTTCACATGTGTGGAATCAACAATTTCATTGTCTTGGTCAATTTTATTTGTTCGTGTAGGAACATCTGGAAACAAGTGCTCATATTCAAATAATCGCTGTACTAGTTAATTATTTTCTTGTGTCTGTAGATGTGAACGTGTCTGGTCTAGATTATTCATTATTTCTGAATTCTGAAGATTGGTTACATCAAAGTCACCACAGTCGAATTTCATTTTATTGCTTAAATCCGCAAATTGTGGGACAGGTACAACTAAACTGACTGCATGATTAACCTGGCTATCTCTATCAACATATATCTTTAACATATTTATATAGCAAACATGTTTTTGTTTTCGCCTCCCAGGTGTATTAATAATATAATTTAAATAAGTTACTTTCTTTTCAACTGTATATGGACCATAGTACTTAGCCTGAAGAGGATTTTGATGCATGGGCAAGAGGGCCAGAACCCTATCACCAGGTTGAAAACTCCTTTCCTTTGTATTTTATCAACCTTAATTTCATTTTTGACTGAGTGGAGTTACGATTAGTTCTTACAACTTCAGAAGCCTTTGTCAACTTATATTTGAATTCAGAAGCATGGTCAAGAAGATCAAATTATGAAACTTCATTTGAAAGAAATTACTCTTTTAATAACTTTAGTGGTCAACGGACAGTATGTCCAAACACCATTTCAAAGGAACGTAATCCTAAAAATACATAGACTGATTCCCTAACAGCAAACAACAGTAAAATAACACCCTCCTTTGGGTCTATTCCGGTATCAAAACAATGTGAATGAATCATATTTTTCAAAATTGATGAAGTCTAAAACCCCTTGGCTTTCAGAGTGATAGGCAGAAGACTTAAATTGCTGGATGCCTAATTCATGCATAACTAATTGGAAAATTCCAGACATAAAATTTGACTCTGATCAGACTGGACAGACTTGGAAAGGCCAACTTGTGTAAAAAGATTTATCAAAGCTGTTACTGTGGTTTTAATTTTAATATTCCTCAAAGGAATTGCCTCTAGATATCTTGTGGACGCATACATTATGGTCAACAAGTATTGGTTGCCTGACTTGATCTTAGGCACAAGACCGACACAGTCTACCATTCTGCAGAATAGTTCGTCAAATGCAGGAATAGGTTGCAGGTGAGCCATAGATATCCTCTGATTTGGTTTTCCTACCATTTGACAAAGTGTGACAAGATCTTCAGCATTTACAAACATCACTTTTATTTTTCGGCCAATAAAAATGATTCAAGATCTTGTGATAAGTCTTACTGAATCCTAAATGACCAGCCAAAGGAGTTTCATGGGCTAGAATAACAATTTCCTGTCTATACGACTTTTGGAGCTACATGTTGATATCTCACTGACCACTCGTCACCTGTGGTTACCTCAGGTGGTCTCTATTTACTCACAAGGACCCCATTTTTAACAAAATAACAAACAGGTACTTGTCTGGCTTCAGTTCGCTAATTGACTTCTGAAACAAATAGGAGATCTCATGATCTTTTTCTGTTCGACAAGTGATTGCTGTTCGTCACTCTGATTAGCATAAAGAGAATGAGTAGTTAAAAGAAGATCACTATGATTGATACTTCTTGACTAATACATACCAAATGCAAAACTGACCTTATCAAAAGCCTGACCAGCAAGTGTGTCAACTAAAGGAATAATTTTCTAATCACCATCATTCTCAAGGGTTTTATTTACCATAACTCTAGTAACTGCACATGTTGGATATAAATCAGAGATTTCTTTTTCAATAGGATCGACTTTCTCTTCCAAACAAGGATTGTCAGTTACAAGTGGATTAACCACATCCTTATCTACCGTTAGGTTTTTGCCTAGTAATAAAATAATACCCTCGATTGGTAAAGACATCACTTTTCAGACTCACGGGTCCTGAGCCTAAGTCTGATTATAAATGTACACAATAGGAGGAACATTAACAAAGCCGCACTCCACTCCCTGATTAAGTACACTCTCATTAGAAGAAGACTTCTCAGAAAAAGACAAAATACCTGATAATAAAAAACTCTGAGAAGCTCCTGTGACCCTTACAATTTTAATAGAGACATGATTGGCAGAATAACCCATAAGTGATATAGAACCTTTCGACATGAATGGTTCATACTTTTCCGTAATAAAGTCACACTGGGGTTTGTTTGACCCAACAAATGTATTACTTTCAATACATGGCTGTAACCTTGACTTCTTATAAATAATAGCATTTGGAATAGGTCTATATTGATTCTCTTGCTTAATTTTCAATCTGTAGCAGTCAGAGCGTTCTCTCTCTTCTTCCACTAGGTGTCCAATAGGTACACGTAGGAAGAGATTCGGATTTTTGATCAGCCTTATGAGAACAAAAAATTGTAAAAGACTGAGGTTTGGAAGTGCTGACTGAAGACTGAAATGGCTTTTTATCAATAAAGTGCTGAGTGGAAAACTTACTGACAAAAGAAACTTTGTGTGTCAAGGAATAATAGTCAGCTATACAAGCAGCAATTTCTAAAGTTTTGTATTCATCTTGATATCAAAATAAGTCTTAACGTCAGTATGGAAACAATTCCTTAACTCTTCAATTTCTCTACGTACTTTGCCTCAAGCTGAAGCTATCTCGCCTCAGCTTTAAGGTTCACCATACAATGTCTCAAAATCTAGTTCCGAAGGACACAAACACAAAGACCCTCTAACCATTAAAGCCTCATATTGCCTGGCAAGCTGAAGCAATTCACTTTTCAAGGACTCTAACCATTCCTGGGTAGGATAGAAAAAAAAAGTTCTCCACTTTATATGACATTGTTAAAGCTTCTTGATTTCGCTATAGATTTCTCAAATATGTGAAGAATGCCTGGGTTTAGAAAATTCTGAAATAAAGTGAATTTTAATTTCAAAACCAAAATTTTCCGAAATATTTTAAAGAAATTCGGGTCTTTTACACTAGCCCCCAATTTTCTTTAACGACTCTGTGATCTTAAACTAAGTAACAGAAAAGAGCGAAAACCAGCAAGTTTTGTAAAATTCAACAAATAATTTATTTCCCTAGAATACAAAGTGAAAATTTAAAAAGAACTTTCAGCATTGTGAATTAGATCCCAAATTTCATAAAAATTTTATCACAAGTCCAAGAGTATAAAGTTCCAAATGAATAGCAGCTATATTCCATATAAGCTCCAAAGAGTCTTTGGATGTATCACAATAATATAATCCAAATGTTCTTGTCTGAATTCACTTTAGTATTTACAGTGAATAGTAACTTGAATAAATAATTCCATCCAAATGAAAATCTGAACACAACAATAAGACTGATTATACTTTAAAGATGTTACGGCAAAAACGAGAAATTTCTGAAGTAAACAACATTATATAAAGAGCTATGACACAATAAATAGAACAGGATGAAGGTCAAAAGTTCATTTCTAGAACATTCTAAATTGTCAACAAGATAAGGTATATTACTAAAATTAAAATAAAGAACATGGCAAACATCAGGTACACAGGTTCTGCATGGAGGAATTCCAATGTCCTAGACTCATATTAAGATAAAAATGTTTACCACCATTGATATTGATCCTAATAATTAACCACTACTCACAGAAAAATATTAGCTATGTATTATATTGTTTACATAATAAATGTCCCTGGTCAGATATACAATTTAATTTTGGACAAGGTCAAGTACAAAATACAAATGTATATAACATACAATCATTACGAAAAGCCAACAAATAATACAAATTAAATATCCATAACAGTCGCCATGCGAGCGTGCTTGCTACGCAAGAATGTTTATATCCACGATTAGATTCCATCCTTTTTAGGGTTGTTTTCACTTATCAAGGTAAGATGATGTTTTCACTTATCAAGGCAATTGGATACTTTCACTTATCAAGACAGTTGCATGTTTTCACTTATCCAGGCAAAGGGATGTTTTCACTTATCAAGGCAGTTGGATGTTTTCACTTATCAAGGCAAAGGGATGTTTTAACTTATCAAGGCGAAGGGATGTTTTCACTTATCAAGGCAATTGGATGTTTTCATTTATTAAGGCAATAGGATGTTTTCACTTATCAAGGCCACTGAATTTTTTTTCGTACTTAAGAGTCATTGAAGGATTATCACTTTTTCAGTCGATCAGTTTGATTGATACGTATAAAGAGCACATAAACGCGTGAAAAACTCTTTAGAACCGTGGCAATGGGAGTAAAATGCAGTGCCCAGAGACACGCCACAGTAGCCGTTCCAGGCTAGTCTGGGCAGGATTCCTGCCTGCAACTTACTGATTGCGAGGCTAGCACAGTAACCACTTACCCACACTCAGGGAAGGAGACAAAGGTGAACCTCAATAAATAAGTAAAGCTAATTTTCTCAAACTTGCTTTGCGCGAGTAAAACACCGTTCAGCCGATACTTCTGCTAGAATTAACTTTATTAAAATAATGTACACTGTGATATTTTGGATGTAATGGAAGTCTTATTTTTGGAAGTATGGCCATAAAACACCGTACTATTAAATATTTAAACAGTTTTGCAGCAACCACATAGTTTCCATACGTTGTGTCGTGGTACGAAAGAAAGCAAGACGTGGGAACATTTTGTTGGCTGCGGTGGCGTCGCATCTGATTAATGTTTTCAGCATGGAGCGTTGTGTGGTCTTCAACAGATGTTGTAAACCACTCCCTGAGCCATCTGTCTGCCCTCCTGGCTTTAACCTTCCACGTCATCTGTGGTCCACATTGTGAACAACTGTCCACTGACAACGTTCCCCGGTGGACTGCAGGCTCTGCATGTTGCTGATGATGACGATGTTAAATGGCTGAGCACGCACTGCACACTATAATAATAATAATAATAATAATAATAATAATAATAATAATAATAATACTGTTTTCTTAAACATTTTCTCAGTCTCTTTATCGTTACCCTCATCTGTGTTCGTCTGCCGGCGCATAATGAATCTACGATGTTCGTATAATGAATATATCTTTGTCGCACTTGAGTACCTTTTCGGCGCAGATTAATAAGCTAGGTACAGGAAGCTCACTCCTTCACCAAGACAGATAGCCAGTCCAGAGTTATTCCTCCATCACTCGTAACCGGTTGTTGAGAATGACATCGTGTGACACAATTCTGAAAATCATCGATGAATACATTTTTTGAAATATGGTTTTCTGTCAAAAATATGAATATTGCAAATTATATCTCTGATAAGTTACAGCCAGGTTTTGCATATTTTTTCTTCAACTTCACAAGCTGAATATGTACCTAACTTAGAATTTTGCCCTTCGATAAAATTGTATCAAAAACAAATTAACAGGGATATCTTACCGTTATTACAAAAGTTGTTGTATGTTCTAAAACATAATTTTATGTTTCTACTGTAATTTTCCAGTAGTCAATAATTAAAATTTTGAACCAAGCATGTACTCTGAGTTATGACGTTTTATAACACGGGTCAGGAAAGATGTCTTTGAACCAGTTCAGTTGTAGCATATGTTTCATTCTACAGTTGGTTATATTTGAAATGTTTCTATGAACTTTTAAATAAAGACAATTCTTCTTGGATGCAGGTCCATCATCGATTTATCGGTCATACTTTGGATGTAACCTTCGTGATCTTAAAGCTGAAAGTTGTGGAAAATTCAACTTACCAGATAAGTATAATAATGTTACCTTCTCTTCTTCGTGTGCCATTTCAGCAGATTGATTAAGAAAGTCCTATGGTAGAATGTCAATAATTAATATAACTATGTCCTGGATAGTCTTGGATGAGCTGATGTGCCAACAGTTTTGATGTATCACAATGATATAATCCAGAATGTCCTTGAACGAATTCCCAAAATAATCTAAAAATAGTGATTTAGTCCAAAATGTCAATGAGCACTTTGTAATTCCAATGAAAAATTTTGAAATAAATTATTCTTCTCAAATTATATCTGAACCCAACTGAACTTAAAATGGGAATGAAATAATTTTATTTACTTCAAACTTATAATAATAACCAAAGATACAAAAAGATGACCAGGATGAAGGTCATTTTCCCTGCTAAATTCATAAACAAGTACTCTTTTACAACATTCTAAGGATAGATCTTGACCTCATATATCAGTAAACAACTTATTTATAACTTACAAACAAGACAAGAAACAGGTACAACTTCTAGAACCATCTAAGGTCCAAAGACCATGTCAACATGTTTACATTGTCTTAAAAGTACAATCTGCAATCTTGGAAAACGTTAGCTATGTAGTATGTTGTTTACAAAAGACCCTTACAATCTACAGTCATGTACAAAACCTAAACACACGATATAAATATACATAACAGTTATTAAGTTCATCTCATTTTCAAACCCAAATGGTCCTTTTCAGGGCCACCCAGTTCTCATAAATGCAGATATACTGTTCACTCATTGCAAATATATGTTTGTTGTTATGTATGTCTATGCATTCCACGCAACAAAGTCAAGCTTAAATCCCATACCCATCTGTGTGACATAAGTATGTTTGTGGGTGTAGTGTGTGTAAGCACTCATAACCTTGCTTGTGTATGGTAGGTATTTTTACAGACACACGTAATGTACTGTGCATAAGTTCGATGTAGTTTAGTTTTGCCATTTAAAAGCATAATATTACTCACTATTATCATTTTGAGTCATTCATCGAGAAAGGTGAATTTCACAGAAAAATATGATCTACCGTACCAAAGTTAAACCAAGGCGAATGTGATGTTACTGAGTACAGCGAGATCAATGCTGCGCCGTGCATTCCTGTGAATAGTCAGTCTAGGAAAGCACTTTCAGAATTTATTTTGGAACTGCTAGAACAGGTTTACAAGTATTTTGTAAAGTGTCAAGGTAAATGCAGACGACAAATGATTTCAACATTTTTAAACTGTTACTATCAGAATAGTGTAATAAGACTAATTCTCAAGAAAGACTATGAGAGACATAAACGACTACGTGGACATAAGGTTCTCCGTGCCATGACTTCTGTAATTAGTGTGGCACCAAATTACATTTGTTGTGGTAAAAGGACAGTTTAAAAGAGCACATTCAGGATCTATCAGTAGAGCTGCCTGAACGCACTTACAATGACTTTGTACAAACTCAAGTGAACCGAAATAACAATTGCATCCGAAAATGGCATATATGTTTTAATTATTGGTATGTGTATGCAATTCAAAGACATCGCCTTGAAAATGTTCAAACGGTAAAATACTGCTAAACTGCGAACATGTTGCACGACTATCCATGCCACTACTTCTACTGTCAGTGAAAGGAAGGTAGTTCATGATATCATTCAAAACTGAATGGAATTACCAAGTACTTTTAAAAGAACTGATTCCGCTAGATGATACGTTTCCATTGAAGCTTGGACGACACGTCTTGTGTGTGATAAGTGACTACATTTCTTGACTGTCATTTACTTGCAGATCCCTTGTGGCAAGAAAATGCAAAGACATGACAGTCAACATTTTACTTGTACAAGAAAAAACCCCAACTCGTTATGTTAAAAGAGCTAGGAATAGTGACGAAACAACTTCTGTACTCCAGAAGATATTCGTCCCATTTTATCTATTCTTTATACTTACCAAGAACTGTGTACAGCAAGTTGGATATAACGAATATATTTACGATCGGAAGGATGTGCAAGACTGGAAACGTCTTGGATGGGACGGAAACAATATGTAAATCATTACGCCTAAGGCAATATGTGCAACGGATAAGGAAAAGAAGCCATGAACATTATTTTATTTGAAATGTACATGTGTTACAAAATGAAAGAAAAAATATGAAATTAGTTTCTTGAAAGGCGAATTTATTGCATTATGAAAGAAAAAAAAACATGACTTTGCTTTTTCGAATCTTAATATGTTATACCATGAATGGAAGAAAGGAACAATTAAACATTCATTAAACAAGCATTCTGGAGAAATTCCAGACTAGCCCTCTCAAGATAAATGTGAAAATACTTATCATGTTTTTCAGGAGAAAGTTCTTTTTTTTTCTCCTATAATATACACAGCGTCCAAGAAAGAGAATCTCTAAGACTGGAGATAAGGCCGACAATCTTAAAGACACATGTTGTCATTGTCAAGATAAATGACTTTGGTAAACAGAATGTCCCCACCCCCACCCCTGAAGAATATTTCAGAAGAATAAACAGAAACTAAAGAAGATACCATTCCAGTAAAGAAATTAAAAGCAAGACAAGAGGATGAAACAGCAGACGGACCCTTCTGGTGAAGAAATTAAAAAAAACCGTAAATGAAGAATAATGGCCTTGATAAAGTTTACGGGTATTTTTCTCTCTATGTTTCTAATCTTTTTTCCGCGTCTTAGCCGCTCCCCACCGTGAAAATTGAGAGTAGATTGCTGCTCCCAGAGCGCGCAAAAACGTATTGCCGGTCGTGCGAGAGTGCGTTAAACGTGTCGCCCGTCGTGAGAGTGCGCTAAAACACGACGAACGTCGTGAGTGAGCTCTCAGAGGTGAAAAAGAGCTTAGTTGGCCTTAAAAAACAACAACAACAACAACAACAACAACAACAACAAACCCCAAACAAAACAAACTAAACAAACATACAAAACACAAAGCAACAAACAACACAAACTCGTATCTTTATCACAAATCTTAAAATCATGCAGGCCCCAAGTTCATTAGTTTGAAACCTATATCAAAATAGTGCTGCTCTCAAACATTGGTGTAATATATTTTCAGTGAGTGTCTTCAGTGTATAGCTCAACATAATTTTTTGGGAAAAAAAGGCAATCCGGGCTTGTGAACCCATAAATATAATTTATTGGACAACTTACGCCGAAAGACAGAGTTGTAAAAAAATCTTCTCTGTGCGCCTTAAGTATCCTGCAGTTGTGATAAATGTTCGCTGACGCCTTGAGTATCCCCCGCAATTGCAGCCCCTTACACACACACACACACACAGACACACACACACACACACACACACAGAGACACACACACACGATAGCTACCAACATGCCGTGACAAAATATTGAAAAGGAATTTAGTGTTTATGCAATTCAATCCTGTGTGATTTTACAACGGTTGAAATGTCATTGCAATTCACAGGTAACGACCTCCCGGAAGTCTTTATGTTGATTTGATTTTTCAAAAGGATGAATAAGATACTCACATTATATAATGAATCTCTCTCTCTCTCTCTCTCTCTCTCTCTCTCTCTCTCTCTCTCTCTCTCTCTCTCTCTCTCTCTCTCGTGTATTTCACACACATGCATACACACACACACATCATGTACCACTACCACTATTAGTACTTTATCATCTGTAGCATGTTGAGTAAGGCCCACTACTACTACTTCATCATCTGTAGCATGTTGAGTAAGGCCCACTACTACTACTTCATCATCTATAGCATGTTGAGTAAGGCCCACTACTACTACTTTATCATCTGTAGCATGTTGAGTAAGGCCCACTACTACCACTTTATCATCTGTAGCATGTTGAGTAAGGCCCACTACTACTACTTCATCATCTATAGCATGTTGAGTAAGGCCCACTACTACTACTTTATCATCTGTAGCATGTTGAGCAAGGCCCAAAGTTATAAATATTGCTAACAGGAATTCTTCCATACAGATTATGCAAAACATGAAGTAGAATGATTTTGATTTAAATCATTCTTGTAACTGTTCGGCTTTAGCATATCCCCCCCCCCCATATATCTTGCTCGTGTCACTATAAACTCCTCAACATGGTAACCTAATATTGATTTTCCTTCTTACCTGAAATGTCACTAAATCGAAAAATACTTCCTTTTATTTCTTCTTTCACTCATTTCGTAAAATTTATTACTTAGAAGATATTTAATTCTCCTTTCTACACCCATCTTTTAACATCCTATCCTGTGTGATCAGTGAAGGAGTAAATGTTATACATTCCAAAGGGCATCTTAAACAATAGGAAAAATGTTAGCATTACATTGGTACGCAGACAAGCCCAGATATGACAAAACCTATATTCACTGCAGTCAGAGTGAAGACAAACTCCCATTTCCTTCCAAACACATCTAACATGCTACATTGTTACATTTCCATCCAGGACCGACTCTTCGTGTGAAACCAAAAACCAATGAAGTAATATTCATTTTAACTCGAGGGCAGGCAAACTTCTACCGATTACATTTCCCGCCAAACAGTCCGACTCGTTCTGTGAAAAATCTGGGGACTAGTTTCTAGGCAGTACATTTTAAGATGGCGAACTAATGTTAAATTTAAATGTTTGAGTCTATACATTGTTTATCCTGTTTAATATGGTACGGGGCTCCCGTTTAGCTCTAAAGAGGCTCACTATGCTACATACTACTACGACAATAATAACCGTGCAGCAGTAAAACGCCATTATCGTCAGATCTATCACACTTCCACCATGACCGTTTTTTGTTTCCTCGTCTTCATTCAATTTTCATCGTTGACATTGGGGTTATCGTTTTTATTGTAACTGTTGAAATTGTTTTCTTTATTTTTCATTTTTATAGATGTGATTTTGACTGGAAATGATGGTAGCAAAAAACAAATATCTAAAACACCTTCATTTAATACTACTAACACCAGCACCACTACTAATACTTCTGCTACTAGTACTATATGTAATGTCGTAACCAACACGCGATCGTTACTACAATGTTCATCACATGAAATAACTTTCTGATACAACAAACGTCTATTGCATTTTAAAATTCCCGAAAGAAGAAAATATTTATTCTAAGATATAACTATTATGCAATCACTTTGAATATTTTTGTGTAGTGCATATACCGTCGTTCATACTAAGTACCTTTTCATCTAAATATTCACTGACACACAGCATATACATTCCACGTTGATCGGGAAATTTTATATGTAACCCTCATCATCTAATCGTTTCGCTTTTAACTGTTTGATTTTGTTATCTCTAGTCGATAAGAAACCTTTTATAAACTGTAAAATAATCCTACGTATAACTTTTTGTATGGCGCTAAATAGCCTTATAGTGCTAGTGAGCCGTAAAATTACAATCAATCAATCAATCAATCAATCAATCAAATAGCCTTACAGTGCTGGTGAGCCGTAAAACTACAATCAATCAATCAATCAGTCAGTCAAATATTATCCAAAAGGTTTAGAATCATAAAGTTTTAAAATAACCAATTTTAATGATAAAAAATCATAGCTTCCCACCTCATTCCAAACTTTTCAAAATTTTTTTAATGGGCCGTAAATACTCTCTCATACAGAATGCATTTTTGATTTAATTAAAGTGTACCTGATGTCGATGACCAGGAGGTCATACAAAATAACAAATATAACAAGAAAATAAAGCCATTGCAATAGTTACGATGGGAACGATGCAGTAGTAAACTAATAGGCTGGTCTTGGACCAGAGACCCAACTCCCCTAGTAAAACATTTTTTGTGTATCCGATAAATTAGACATTTTGTGTACCTGATTGTTTTTGGGGAGTTAGGTCTCTGATCCAAGGCCAGCCTATTAGTCTACTACTGAAATATTTTAAAGTTTAGACAAAATTTCATATTGAACAATGAAATATTATATATAATGTACAATAATTCAATCCGACATGTTGGATTTGATCTAACAAACAAAATTTTGTAAGAGATTTGATTCAATAAAATCAGCCTCATGCTATACTGGCATAAAACCTAAAATAATAAGCGACTGTATTAAAAAAGTTGGTTACCATATATCACCAAAATATGGGTCAGTATGGTTATTCGCAACTGAAAATTATATGAGAATAGTAGGTTGGTCAGATGATTTAATGACATTTATTGACAATATGGTTGATATTTTATTTGATAATGATATAAGTCAAAAATAAACAGCAGCGATAACATTCGGTCTAACATTCCACTGGGGTCCCTTCTGCCGGTAAAGTCTTTACCAATAAGGTCCTAAGAGTCCCTTTCAGTAGACATACCCCCAGGCGAATTCCTAAACGAAACGAAACTTTAGAAACTCAGAAGGCTGTCTATTTCGGGCACTCAAAGCATACCCCCAGCAGAATTCCTAAATATACGAAACGAAACTTTAGAAACTCAGAGGGCTGTCTTTAATGTAAAGGTCTTTCTTATATAGCCCACGGGCACTCTTTCATTGGTTAAGACCTGTCTTATGGTCCACAGGCACCTTACTGAGACTTTTTGGTCCGGCGAACATTCTTTCTGAATGCCCTTGTATGGGGTACCCTTCAGTGAGGTCACAAGGTCACGAGCTCACATCACCCTGCTGTTTATTTTTAGACGGCACAAACACATAGTATGATTTATGATTATATACATATGCTTATATACATATGATTATGATTATACACATATGCTTATGATTATATACATATGATTATGATTATATACATATGCTTATGATTATGATTATATACATATGATTATAACGGCACATACATAAACTTATCCTAAGAGACGGCACAAACATAAACTTAATTAACTTAGCTCTAAGGACAGCACACACAAACAGGCCTTCTCTACGTTCAACAGATTTTTGCACACTCTCCCCCAAATCAAAACCCGGGGAGTGCAAAAATATACCCACCAAGTGGTGACATGGTGGGAGAGTGCTTTTTTCTGTTGAAGTTCAAGCTTTGGGAGGACCCCAATACATATAAGACTGTATTGTATATAAGCTGACTAATAGTTGGAAGTCTAAAAGTAGCTTACACAGTAGGCGTGGCCTATTTGTTTTGTATTTTCTTTTTATCTTAATTATTATCGTTAAAGATATATGAGCGAAGAAAGAAACTTGATAAAATCATTAAATTAAAGATAATGTTTCTTTAAAAAGACAACAAAGAAAACATTATTTATCAGTAAATAAAAATAAACAAAATACAAGGTAAAAAGGCAGAGTTGTCTCTTTAAAATACAAGGAAGACAGACTTCTAGTCCTGATATAACGCTTTATATATTACAGACAGACAGGCAATCTGGAAATTGATACTCTACATTACAAACAAACAGACAGACTAATACGCCACAAAATTACAAGTAATTTTGCTAATCACTTAACAGACAAAACGAACTCACCAATCACCAGCTGCGCTTTACAAACAATCTGAAAAATCAATACAGTGCATTCGTACCAATCTAGAACAAGCTGAACGGTATTATCTCCCTTCTATAATGCCCAAGCGCTAAAGTATTAATTTCATCTTTACAATATCTTTTATCATCATAATTACTAAGTCCACGTTTTATTATTGTATCTGTCTCAAGCTTATGATAATTCGTTCTAATAACATTTGTCTTAATAAAACTGACATTATTGTTTAGCGCGGTTTTAAAATCATTAAAATTCATCATCTTTTCCATATATCCGCGAGGGATACCTTTCGCTTTCTTTATAAGTTTATTATCATCTAATATCACAGCGTACATCTTGCTCCTTAATCCAACAAACTCTCTCACCGGCACAAACATAAACTCATCTTTCATTTTACCAATAACTTTTTTTATTCGTATTATCATTAAAACCACTACCAGTCGGGTAATCTGATAAATCAAATAAATTTTTATTGTTATAAATATCCTCATAGACATCCTCACATTTTATATTATAAACCAGTGAATCTGTATCAGTGAATAGCAACTCTGAATCTGGCCACTGCTTTTTAGTAAAATTATAGTGAAAATCGTACATTAGCCACTTTGATATATCAAGTACGGCTGCACCAACATAAATCGGTTTATTTAACTTTAAATTTGTCTTTCGTCGTTGTATTGCAACAAGATTTTCATTAATTATTTTCATGCTGACAAAACCATCATCATTAACTAATTTATTTCTGCGACGTATATCATTTACGATTTCGATAGAAATCCTTTTCCTAATGTTTTCCGTTGTCTTACCAAACACTGAGTTGTTCATTAACTTGAAAAAGTTTTTCTCAAATTCGGTTTTAGCCACAGCACGACGTTTCGTATTTAAGTCAATATAATTTGACATCCACCTCAACTGATTGAATTTTAGTACACGATGGACTTTTCTCAGAATTAGTCCAGCATCTACTGCTTGTTTTAAATTTTTATAATGTATCACGTAATTTCTTTTATTTAGCAAATTTGGAACTAGCTTATTAACAATCGAATTTTTTGCTGTTGTCATGGCTCGTTGCTCAGGTGATAGTAAACTGTAATCTATCATCATCGACTCTGCACAAAATGGGTAGTCGTTGTGTAGATTATGTAACGAATTAGGGTAATCTAGATCGACTTCAACAAAGTATGAAATATCGGAAAAATCATTAATGATTTTTCTGGGTAAATCTTTTTCAGTTTCTTTAAGAAATTGATCTGGAGATATCCAATGAAATCCACCGCACGGCATTGGCTCTGACATGGCCCAGCCATACAAATTCACACAGTCTAGATAAATAATATAACTTGATGGGAGATTTTTATCATAATTTTTTTATATATTTATTATTAGCTACTGCATATTTTTTTTGTTATAACGCTAATTCCGCCTCTGATACCTTTTTCAATATAGTTAAACGTATTGACATGTGTCAGGAGATCTAATTCTATTTTGCTTGTTTTTAGTAGAGCGTCCCACGACAGCCCGGGAGCAGAATAATACCAGCAGGGATCTAGTCCATAATTACTGTAGCTTACTCGACGAAAACTTTCAAAAAGATCTGCTAGTAATAAAACATCTGTTTTCAAATATATATCATGATAATCACCAAATGTTTTACAACTAAATTTATTCCAAATATTTTGTGCATATTTATATTCGTCGTCTGACACATCTTCGTTTTTGAGCTGCGAGTAAAATTTATCTTTGTCGGGAAGAGAAGTTTCATCAAATCTGCTCCAGTCGTCGAGATACTCATATGGAAAGATACCTTTTTTTGTCAGTAGATTAAATTTATAACCAAAGCAACTTTGTAGATTACTGAAACCACTACAACCTTTTACGAGCTCATCTAATGACGCTGCCATAAATTGCAGACTGTCAATAAAACGTAATTTACCGAGAGTAACTGAAATATACTTTTCAAAATTATTTAGAATACATTTTATCTTATTATTTAGTTTTAGTTTAGATTTAATTTCCTCATTGCCAAAAGCTTCTACAATGATACGACTGTCATAGCCGCGAAAGTTATGTAAGACGACAGGAATAAACTTTGGTGCATGAAATTTTAAATTACAATTATTAGGAGCCGCTCCACGATACTGGCCAGTTAAATGACAATGATCACGAACTTTATCACGGACTCCGTTTGAGTCTACTAAAGATTTTTCGCAAATATGACAATCACCCGCTTCGTTAAATTCAAGTTGTTGCTTAGACGTTATTTTCATTGGAGCTGTTTTAAATAATTTGTTAGAAATTTTATTAACATCGTCTATCAGATTTTTTAATAACCATACCGCCGGACTTTCAGATTCACTATCCTTACATCTATATAACTTAATCGGACATGAAAACTTATCGTCGACGCAACAAACTACTTTATAAGCTACTCCGCATGGAACATGTTGCTGTATTTTCTTGTACTCGATTTATTAGGATTATTTTCAGCGCCAGCCACTGGAACGAGTAAGCACTCGAAATCCGCATAAATAACGAAAGGTATATTTAGTTTATGATCATAATTTTTAAATTTTAATAGTTTTTACTTTTCAACGTAAGAACTACCCCGCAGTACGTTATATTTTGCCGTATGAATTAAAACTTCCTTTATCATTTCAAATTTCCAACCTGACCCAGATAAAGTAAATTCTTCCAATTTTTTATTTATTTCTTGGTGTATTTCATCGGCGACCGCGGCAATGTTTGTTCCGGTTAATATTTTTCGTGATTTAGCTGTCAGATATGGCTCAGAAAGTTCTTCATCAAAAATTGTATTTTCAAAAATTATATCAAGTATATCTTTTTCGATTGCGTGTAATTTTGATAAAATCGTATGATACTGTACTATTAGTTTGATACTTTTATGAGTTGAAAGTTCTTTAGATACAACAGGCTGTAAAAGATGATATAAATTTGTAAAGTTAAAATTTGCTAGAACATTTTGATCATTAAATTTGTAACTGCTGTCGTATCCGGAAATGCACTAGCAATTTTTTCTGCGTTGATAATGCTCTTTTTAGCAATATCGCGCAATTTTAGCATTATATATAGTATTTTTATATTTATTTGATTTTTTTTAACTTATTTTTCAATTAGAGATATAAAATCCCTATAGTATAATGACAGAAATTTTGAGATATATCAGAATGACAGCGGAAGAGCAAGAAACTTATTATGTTCACCCAAAGTACAACTTATATGCTGCAAATGCACTTGGTTCGGTTATTAACATAAAATCTCAAAAATCGGTAGGAAAACCAACACCAGCTGGTATGATAATTAGTGCAAAAGGTGATGATACAGATATCTCCGAAATGTTTAGAAAAGATTTTATTTATAGTTTGTTTTGTGAGGATATTCCAGAAGGACAGCGAGTCTATCGAGTAAATAATTCGATTACTGATGATAATATCGAAACTTTAGCTTTACAAAATGAGTTTCAACCTCATAAAGTATTTGATTTATATGAGACCTCCGACAAAAGAATTATACGAAATAGAAAAACAAAAAAAGTTGTTGGTTTTATGCAAAACAGCGGATATTTGATGGTGATGATACGTGGAATTAAAACAGATTTTATTACTTATCAATCTCATAGGTTTGTTTATGAAACATTTAACGGACCGATATCTAATGGTTTAGTTATTGATCACATCAACAACATTAAAACTGACAATAGGATTGAAAACCTAGATTTAGTTACTTTAAAAGAAAATAGCCGACGTGGAGCTGGTTCTGATGGATCTAATTTTAAAAATCCGACTAGACAAGTAATTTCAGTAAATATTGAAACTGGAGAAAAAATGAAATTTAAGTCATTTTATTCTGCTGGGAAATATCATAAAATTAATTCACGGCAAGTAAAAGATGTAGCTGATGGTGAAAGAAGATCAGCAACGTCAATGTCAACCTTCGGCAGATTTAGTTTCAGATATGATGATTAATTATATTTCGTAATTCTGTCTTAGTAAGACAGCTGTGGGCAAACATCAAAATATCATCTTTATCTAATTTTAATGTTATAAACGGACTTTCATTAAGTTTATTTTTTTCTGCCATTGCTAGAAGTATTCTGTCATTTTCGCCCTGCATTATATTCACATTAACTGCCAAATTACTTGTAATTTTGTGGCGCTATAGCCAGACAGACATTTTCTAACTGCTTCGGCTAATTCTCTGTAATTTAATATATTAACTTTTTGATGATATTTAACCTTAGAAGAAATTTCAGTTGGAATTTCAGTAGATTTTGTTTCGCTGGCCATTATTATTATAATTTAGATAAAAGTATATTATAATATGAACTTGATGAAAAGACTTGCTGATATATATTCGGAAGATACAATCGCCACAAAATTGAATTCAATTTTGCCAATCGCCAGCGATAAAGTCGCCAACGACAAATCTGCTGGTTATAACAAAAACGATATTTTGTACAACAACGAGTCCGACGATGAAGTAGTTGCCGTCACTGACAGAAAAAATCACAGCAGGCCGACAACTGGACGATATAATGTTAAGTATCGCATTGCTAAAAAAATAATAAAATTTAATTTTACTGTTGCCGAACAACAAATATTTTGGCAGCTTATCAAACCTTTTTAAATCTGAAAATAATTGGTCATCAAAGAAATATAAAATATGATTTTATTTTTGTTAAAATATTTAATTTAATGCCAGTTGATAATACAAGAAAATTATATTTAATTTCGTTATGTAAAACTATCAAATGTAAATCTGTACTTGCGAAATACGAACAAATTTATAAAATTATAAGTTTGTATCACCATAAAATTACAAGTAATTTTGTATCGACTTAGTTGGCACCCAGCTATTAAATTTATCGCTATACCCGCGCCACTTAACTAAACTTTTGTTGCCGCGTCTTCGGATAACTTTTTCAATAACAAATACGTCTTGGGAAGTTTTCTGAAGTTCCTGCTCGCAAAAACTACCGCTTATAGGCTCATCTAATGAATCTTTTAACGCGTATGTCACTGGTATTGTTAAAAGTACTTTATCAACAACAAATACTTCTTCGCTCCAGTTTGGGGTAAATCCCTTTTCAAATGTTTTTTTCGTCAGAGAAATTCTAACTCGATCACCAACTTTAAATTTATGTCTTCGATACATGTTTTCGTTTGCTAATATCGGATTTTTAATTGCGTCACTCGGCGACATTTTAATGGTTCGATGTTTCGTATTATTATATTCGTCAACAATGTTTTGTAAATTGTCAATATATTTACTCGTATTTTTAACTGTCAAATACTTATAAATTTTTTCGTTTAGTATACGATTGAATCGCTCGACGACAACGCTTTTACCTTCACCTCCTGTAACATACTTTTTGATGTTATTTTGGAGCAAAAACAGCTCGAACTTTTTATTAAAAAATTCTGCTCCGTAATCAGTCCAGATTCTATTTGGTTTTTCTTTCTGTGTTTGTTATTATTAACTTAGCACATCAGTTATTGACGTTCCAGTCTTATCTGAAACTGGCACACTAAAAGCATATTTACTAAAAACGTCTATGACATTAAACAAGTATTTTTTTGGAGAGCCGTCAGCTCCAACGTTAAATTCGACTAGATTTGACACATCAACTAAATCTATCGCCCTGATATCATCAACGGCATTTGCGGCAACTTTACGTCGCGGAAACATTTTTTTTTAGGTTTGTGTAGCTCTAACGCAAGCGTCTTCGCCGCAGCAGGCGATTTTATCGCCGCAAGATCATCATTGCCAAGTCCAGACTTTCCAAGTCCGAATTTATATTTTGCTCCAATAAAACCCTGCACCAACTTTCTATCAATACGCTCTCGCATATTTACAGGTTTCATATCACGAAGTTCGTCTAACATTACTTTATCGCAGCTGTGTTTATTTTGTTCGCTGTCTGGAAGTTCAATGTCTCTGTAGCAGATATCATGGCGCATAGCTATTGCATCAACTTGATTGTAAGGCTCTTGTACTGGCAGCGGATTATCATTTTCATCTAGTTGTTTATCAAGAGGATTATAAGGTCCGGTGTATTTATGGCCTGGCAAGGTCCAACCGCCTTTTGGTTTCGGTAATTTGCCAATTACTTTATGTATATCTACACCAAGACCAATTATTTCTCTGTTGTTACATTGTTGGCAATATGTGACAATTTTATTTTGCTCGAGACATAAGTCTCTATCGGAGTCTCACGTGCATATCATTATATATTTAAAGTCGTCTACTAAAATAATCTTGTCAACGCAACCAGCTCCGGACAATTTCTTTAAAAACATACTTTTTCTTTTGCCACAAATTGCGCAAATACTTTTTAGCATCATCCTGTTGTTCTTTGTTTTTTCTGTTGTTTCATTGATATTTTCTGTTTTAGTTTTACATTTGAGACAATATGTTGACATTATATATTTGTAATTTAGATAAAATTAGAAAATTATTTATAATTTTCCCAATTTTGTGCAAGCTTTTAGGTAGCTTTACAAAAATTGGTAAAATTATCTGTTAGAAAATTATTTAGCGTCCTATTCCCAGCAGATTTGGCAGTAGACTTCCCGCTAGTCCCGCTAAAAGTGGAGCTATTGGAATAAATCCTCCTTTGGTTGTTCTTCGACGTCGCGGTGTCTTTTTTTTTTTTTTCGTTGTTGTTTTTCTTTTTGATGATTTTCGTTTGGGCATTTTATATTTATCAGTCACATAAAATTAAACTCAGAAAATTATAAGTAATTTTCCTAATTTTGTTACTTAAACAAAAAAGTTCAACGAAACATTAAACTAAAAAGTTAAACTAAAAAGTTAAACAAAATTTTTTTTTATACCACTACCAACAATACCACTGCCAACAATACCACTGCCCTCAACTGCTTTTCTCGTTGCGCCTGATACTGCTCCAGACGCTGCTGCTAGTCCTAATGTACCTAACACCGGCAAAAGTTTTGGTATTAACGTTCTGGCCATTACAGATAGTGCCGGACCGAAGAAGCCGCCATGTTTTGCCATTGCTGTTATTTGTGTGGCACTTAAATTTAAAACAAAAGGTTTACCTACAAAATCTCTAGAGATTTTGCTGCGGTTATACTTATTTACTTGTTTTTTGGTTAACATTAATTTTGTTAAAGTACCCGCTGCGTTAGGGTTGATTTTTAATGATACCTGCCTCTTCTTAGGAACAGCAGCTGATAATTTTTTTAACTTGGCCATCAGTCAAATATATTTCTTTTACAATATATTTTGTCATCTTATATTAAAGTTACAGATTAAACTTTCACCGACATTTTACCTCCGACATAGTCGACTGTAACTACTCTATCGCTGATCACTAACGCGTACACGTACAACTGTGCCACCGGAACTGCTCCGAGCGTCCATGTGATTTCAATATCAGCAGTTGAAAATACATCTCTTTCATTTTGTTTACTAACATCAAAATGAAATATCGGATAAAGTGTACGAAACTCCTCTACTGATATCTGAGATCCATCTCCGACATCTTGATATTTTTGTATTGCGTCGAGTAGGTACATGTAAGGTCGAGTAACATTTTTATTAGCGTCATCTGCGAAATTGTATTCTATCGCTCGTTCTGGATATTGCTTTGAATTTATTCTAGCATATATACGTCTAACATCGGCATTATCAAATATCGCATTATTTTGTTGTTGGTTACCACGTCGCGCTTGTTGCTGAAATACAACAAATAATTGTCTTGGCAGTTGTTCACTTGATGTTGTTGTGATTCGCCATGTGTAGTCGGTGGTATTTTGATCAGCTGTTTGATATATTTTATGTTGCTGAAAATGAATTTTGTTTGTGCTGTTTTGAAGAACTTCATCTAGTTCGAGCGATTTTGTTACTCTCGGTGTTATTCGTGGCATCCAAAGTGCAAGTTTGTTTATAACAAACTGTACATCAGCTCCGCCTAACCTAAACAGGCAGTCGTTTTGTTCTGATCGATCTAAAATAAGTGTATGTTTAACTCCACGAAATACTTTGTTGTAATCGCGACAAAAACCGAAGATTGTACTTAACGGCAGCATCATCGTAATTTGACGTGATCCTGCTGCAAGTGCCTTTCTCTTAGCATAACCTTCATTGTAACGTGGATTTTTTACGTTAATTGCTTTATTAACTAAATCTAACATTGCAACACCGTCTGCGGCTGCTCCTGGTGGTGTTATACCAAAATTATTACAAGCAGCAATAAGTGATACTCTTGTAGCGTCTGCATCAGCGCCTGAAGCTGGTGGGGCTATACCAAAATTAGCAGCATTAGCGATAAGAAAATCTCTTACAATTGGAAAATCTGCAGCGGCATTAGCTCCGTGTACTAAAACTCCTTTGGAGAGAAGTTCATTTGGTACGGCTAAACCACCACTTCCAGTATCTTTAAACCACATCATGTTAGTTGCAGTTGATCTAGAGTAATCATCAGAAAACGAAATAGTATTTAAGATTGTACTCGCAACTTGTAAGTGACTTGAAATATCCTCAACAGTTTGATTGGCCAGCTGATATCTGGCACTTTTAAATAAACACCAGCCATCATTTGTAAGAGCTACTTCTGTTCCGGCTGCAATTGCAACAGGTGGATTAGCTATTGTCATAATCTGGCCGCGAACTTCTAATACAGCCTTGTGTGGCAGTAGAAATACATCTTCGTCCTGGGTATTAAATGTTCTGACACCAGCTTTATTTGGCTCATTAGAATTTTCGTCGAGAAACTCAACATATTCAAATTCTGTTACGGTGTTGTCCTCGTCATAAGGTTCTGTTAAATCGAGATAATTTTTGACAGACATTTTTTATTTATTAGATTACATAATTTTCTAACGGTTACTATGTAATTGGTGTTGTTACTTTAGATATTAACTTTTGTATAATCTGTTCGCCCTTGGGTGATAAAAGTTTTTTTGTTGTTGTTATCATAGCACGTTGAGTTTCTTTTGTTGGAGCTATTTCTGATATAATCTGTTTGATTGTCGCAGAAACCGGTGGTTTCTCGCCCTTAATTTTATCAGTTATTTTTAGTCCCACCGCAGTTCTTCTGCAGATGCGGCTCCAGTTGCAAAAGCTTTTGACGCGTCTAGTGCAATTGGTGCAACTTTATGCCCGATTCCCGAAACATTTTCAATAATTTTAGCAAATATATTTCCAAAAAATCCTCCGACTATTTTTCTTCGATAAACGTTTTTTGTTTCATTATATCTGAGGTTGTATAAAACCGAAGTCAATAACTTTGTTATTGTCAATCACGAAGTTGCAATAACTTTGTTATTGTACGCGTAGGTGTAAATAGTAAGTAACAACCTCGTTATTCAGATCCAGCTGTCGTCCAGATTGATCTGTCAACTGCATATTTATACTCGTTATTTGATTTTCAACATTTAGCGGATAATAAATAACTTGCCGCGGACTAATTTGCATGAGCGATCCCGGTGGAACATCTGGTGAAAAACTATATATCGTTTGTCCTTTACTGCCCTGAGCTGAGTAAGATCCAGACGCAATAGAGCAATTTATTAGTATTGTATTTACGTCAGTTATATTTACCGGAAAATCACCGTCATATATTTCAGTTTGTCCTGGTTCAGAGTTATACCTTCTACAAGCAAATCCAATCAGCGACGCTATGCTCTTTGGTTTTGAAAAATTTACTCTAAACCCATTTTTTAATGTTATTCTGGCGCGTAAAGTATTATGATTTGGTGTTAGTTCAAAATTGTCAGCGTCGTTTTTATCCAAAGATGTTATTAATTCGCGTATCGTCTTATTTAAATCGGTTATGTTGTAGGCTCCTTGCGGAATATTCATTACAACCGAACCATGGTGTCCGTTGGAGGGAGTATACAAATAAAATTCATTATTGACGCCAGTTTTCACGTTAGCCACGGAATGCCAACACGTACATGAAATTAGTCCAATTTCATACTGTTTTTCAGTATCAAGTTGTATTGGCGGAATATAATTTACTGAAAAATTTGCGCTATCTTTAGCTTTAGCTAACGCGTTAGCTGTACTAGAGTCTAGTAATAATGTTGTTGACATTGTTATATATAACATTTTACCAAATTAAGTCGATTAAATCGCTATGTAAAGTTTCGTGTTCGTCAGATGTTAATAAATTTTCCGATCTTAAATAATCAAGTATATCAACAATTTCATTATCAATTTCAGCGCCAACATTTCGGCTTCCTTTGATGATATTAACAGCATTAATCTGCCTATCATTTCAGCAGTTGATGCAAATATTTTTACACCTGTTCCAGTTATTTTACTTTCAGTTTCCCCTGGCGATGTAACTAGTGGTTGTTCAATCTCTGGACTTAAATACTCTTTTATTTTTTTAGCTTCTTTTATTCTCTTACCCTCAACTAACAGTTGTTTTTTATAATCTATTTTTTTCTCATCATAAAATTTTGCTTCAATAGTTATACTACTACTAAGGTTTTTACTATGTTTTATGTCATTTTTTATATCAGTAATAACTTGCTCATAAAGGTCAGCAATAATTACATGTCGACATAATCTAATATTTTGCTTGTAGTTTTTATTTTCTGCTGTTATATTTTTAATATTATCTCGATCTAAGCCTTTATTTTTTATTTCTCTTAGTTTTTCTAATTTTTCATCAGCCTTAAATTCATCTTTTGTAATATGATGTAATCTGACATTTTTGTATCCATACTCTTTATTAAAATCATCATATTCGGAATCTTTTATTTTATCATACTTATTTCTTGTATCAAATTCAAATTTTTTTCTAAGAGCTTCTTCCTCAACTTTTTTTTCTATATCTTCTAACTTTCTTCTAATCGGCCCAACTGTTAAACTTGCTAATTTTCGTTCAAGTTTAAGTGGATTATTAATCAGACTATCTATTTCAGCTTGTCTAGCAGCAGGATCAGCAATATGTGCTGAAAGTTCTTCAGCTAATCTTTTTTTTTTTCTCGTCAGATCTACCAATAATTTTTGCGGCAGCTGCTTCCTGTTGTTCATTAACAATTCCAACAAACCTTTTTCCTGTAGTTTCTTAAGTTCTTCTGGAGACATTGTTTCCACTTCAGGTTGTTTTCCAAGTAGCGCTTCAGTAACCGGTTTGAAAATCGCGGCTGTTGTTTCTTCTGCAGACACTTGGCCACTTCGTGCTTGTTGAATCATCTTTTTAAGTTCTTCTTTAGATTTAGCAACTTTTTTCAGATTTTCTATATGTTGTCTGTGTTTTGCTTGTCTTTCCATAATTATTATATATAAATTTTATATAAAACAAAATATAAATAATTTTCAATACAACATCGAAACATTTTAGCTGGATTATGTGTTAGTTTATCAAACAAGAAAAAGTTATATTTATCCGCTGTCGCTTTATGATATAATTCAATAAATTTATCTTTTGTCACATCACCACATTGTTCGTTTGCAATATTTCTAACGTCAACATTGTCCAGTCCCGGAAATAATATAAAACAACCAGTATTTCGCCGAATAAATCTGTCGACGTTGTAAAAACCTTGGGCTAAATAAACAGAATTACATTTCTTATTACGTGATAGTAAAAAATACGATTTTATTTTATTCATTTCTACATTATTTAGCGGAATATCGTCAAAAATAACTATCTTATGCTCGGACGAATCAAGTTGATTAACCGGAACAAGATCTTCTAGTTGTCTGATTATAAAAAAATCTTCACCAGCATCAAGATTATCACGAAGTTTGTTATTATATTCGTTAAGTAGCTCATACTTATCTTGCTTTGGATTAATTGTATAAATATAAACTCGATCGTAATTAAAATTATCACCTAACAGTAAATTCATCAGCAAATTTGTTTTTCCCGACCCAGTTCGCCCAACAATAAGATAATGACAATCTGGAAGTTCGTTATTATGTTTATGTTTCACCAACCGCTCTGTATCAAAATTTAGTATCGGTGACGACGTTGTCGTTAACTTTGACATTGTTGTTATATATTTTATGTTATATTAAATAAATAATGAGCCATTATACAAAATTTGGAACAACATTAGGAGATTCATCTGCCATAATAACAAACGGCAATATTGATTTATCAGGTTACCTAAAAAAATCTGGTGATACAATGACAGGAAACCTGTCCATGTCAAATCAGCGAGTAATAGATTTAGAAACAGATTATCCGCCAATAAATGTTGTTGATACACAAGCTGTTAGTTATAAACAACTAAAATCCGTCGACGGCAATAAACTAGATAAATCTGGAGGAATTTTAAGCGGCAATTTAGATATGTCAGGGAAAAAATTATAAATTTAGAGACTGGATATCCACCGGCAAACTTAAATCAAACTCAAGCGGTGAGTTATACACAACTAAAATCTGTTGACGATAATAAGTTGTCACTGGCAGGCGGAACTTTAAGCGGCAACTTAGATATGTCAGGGAAAAAAATAATAAATTTAGAGACTGGATATCCACCAGCAAACTTAAATTATACACAAGCGGTAAGTTATTCGCAGTTGAGGTATGTGGATGATAACAAACTTGATAAAATCGGTGGAACGGTTATAGGCAATATTAACATGTCGAGTAAAAAAATTATTGGGTTAGAAATTGTATATCCGCCAGAAAACTTAAATCAAACACAAGCTGTAAGTTATGCACAACTAAAATCTGTTGACGATAATAAACTTAACAAAGCCGGCGACACAATGACAGGTAATATTAACATGTCGAGTAAAAAAAATTATAAATTTAGAGACTGCATATCCGCCAGAAAACTTAAATCAAACACAAGCTGTAAGTTATGCACAACTAAAATCTGTTGACGATAATAAACTTAACAAAACCGGCGACACAATGACAGGTAACCTTGCAATGAGCAATAATTCAAAAATAACTGGACTACCAACAACCTCACCACAAGCCGATGCTGATGCTATTAGTTATGCTCAGTTAAAGGAAGAACTTACCCCATATTTTAAGAAATCCGGTGGACCAATGTCAGGTAATATAAACATGAGAGACAAAAAAATAATGACGACTTACGTTCCAGTTAACACTAACGATTTGACAAAAAAAGCGTACGTTGACAGTCTGTCTAGTGGTATAAAACGAACTTAAAATAATGTTGGGTATATTCCAACGCTTTATAAAGCAACTGACAACCGAGCCGGGTTTGAGGTAAGCGCAACAGCATATTATCCTGAAAATTATCCTTATTACGCTTTCTCTGATGGACATGAGTGGACGACCAACGGAGAAGTTGAACATTTTTGGATTAAAATTAAATGTCCTACTGAAGTTGCTATTTGGCAATTTCATTTGCGCGGCAGATTAAACTCTAGTGTTGGGAAAATTTATAATTGGCAATTGGAAGGATCAAAAAATGATATCGATTGGACAACATTATATAGTGCAGTAAATATGTATATTTCAACAGCACAATATTTTACAATTCCAATAGAAAATATTGTTAACAAGTACTTATATTTTCGAGTTAATGTTTTTGCTGCTGAATATCCATTTCTGGGACTAACAGCATTTCAAATATATACACTTGATGATCAGGTATGATCACTGTGATCAAATTTAATCTAATGCTATAAAATAATGACAGAACCACCAATTATAACTGTTGCGAGGGAATTTTATGATTATATTCTTAACCGTAGAAAACACTTTTTGGGTGAATCACTAGCGGCAAGTGCGATAAATACCAGAAATTTTTTTTCAATTTCAATGATAAACTCTCTATTGTTAGAGGAAGAAAAAAATTTTTGTTCGTGTTATGTATATGCGAGGACCACAACTAAAAGAAGCAATAGAAAATTTTGAAGTGATAAGTAGATACTGTCATCCTGATGATTGTTTGGAAGAGCAAAAACAAGTTGAAATCATGTTAAAAAAAATATTGCTCGAGCTTGATCCGGGAAATTTGGATTTGATAATAAAATCGGACTTAATAACAGCACGAGCTTACGGTAAAAGAGATGATATAAAAAAGTCTGTAGAAGATAGTCATGATAGCCTAGGCAGATTTATGGAATTTAAAATAATAAGAATAAAAAGAAACAAGAAGTTATACAATAGTTTTTAAAAACAAGAAATTTTTAAGTATCTCGGTATGTACTACCACGACAAAGAAACTCTAATTAAAATCGTTACTATGGCATCAGACACTGAATTAATTATTAAAGCTTACGCAAACGCAATTTTGCCAATGATACGTAAAAAAAACCCCCCAAAAAACCAGAATTTGATCCGATTATTGTTGACAGCTCTATAAAGATAATCAAAAATTTTGACGATGAAATTAATGATCTTAATGATATTGAGAGAGAAAAGTTTTTTGATAAAGTCAGCCAAACAGATTTAGCAGCAAAGCCTGATTCTTATTTTGATATAGATGAAGCGGATGATCTTCCATTTCCATCAATCCACCGCTCTAGGCAATTATCATTACGAAATTATTACAATGAAGTTGAAAAATATTCACAAAACAATATGAAATATTATTTTTAAAAATAGCTTCTGCTATTGGTCTGCTAACAAACGAACCAAAATTACTTAAAAAATTAATGCTAGCAAATTTCATGGTCGCATATGCAATTATCAGACAACATCTTGTTTTAAAAAAATTACACGTTAGATCAAGTAAGCTTGGTATTAGGTTATATTGATAAAACAGAAAGCGATTACAGTAACTTAGTGAATGAAACAGATTTGTATAAAGATGAAGTAGGAAATACTTTTGACTCATACGCCTGGTTAAAGAAAAATGAGGTACTAACAGATGAACAATATAAGGATACTTCGTCAGATGTTTATAACAAATACAGAATTTTTATAGCTGATCCCAATAATAATAAGTTCCGCGAGTTTCTTGATTCGATTGCTGGTACTAGAACTTTTGTCTTTGTATAAAATATTGTATAATGAAAAAACATATCATCGATTTCAATCACATTTCAGAAGAAATTCCAAAACAAGATGTTGACGCACTAGTACAATATTACAAATTTTATCATAAAAACCTCTGGTGTGTAAAAGAATGTTATAAATACTACCGTAGAATACTTCGAGTAATATCATATTTGCCATTGTTAATGACTGGCTCTGGTATAATCTCAAGTGGAGCATTATTAAATCCGTTTTTGTTAATAATATCTGGTGTCGGTGTCTCACTTTCAACACTTGCAAAAAAAATTGAACCTAAACTTGAAACAAAAAAAAAAATTCTTGTAAAACAGCAAGTATAACTTACAAAAAATTACTTGATCAAATACGATCTTATTTGCGAGGCGTAAAATATGATATGGACTATTTAATACGCGAGTTTCGTATTATTGACAGTATGTTAACTGATATCCTACCAATGAGAGTCGGCAGGTATGAAAAAAATTATCATAAAATATGGTTACAACAGTAGATGTTTATTTTTGACTTTTAGCTTTAGAAATATCATTATCAAATAAAATATCAACCATATTGTCAATAAATGTCATCAATTCATCTGACCAACCTCTTATTCGTTCGTCATTTTCAGTTGCGAATAACCATACTGACCCATATTTTGGTGATATATGGTAACCAACTTTTTTAATACAGTCGCTTATTATTTTAGGTTTTATGCCAGTATAGCATGAGGTTGATTTTACTGAATCAAATCTCTTACAAAATTTGTTTGTTAGATCAAATCCAACATGTCGGATTGAATTATTGTACATTATATATAATATTTCATTGTTCAATATGAAATTTTGTCTAAACTTTAAAACATTTCAGTAGTAGACTAATAGGCTGGCCTTGGATCAGAGACCTAACTCCCCAAAAACAATCAGGTACACAAAATGTCTAATTTATCGGATACACAAAAAATGTTTTACTAGGGGAGTTGGGTCTCTGGTCCAAGACCAGCCTATTAGTTTACTACTGATGCAAGTTTTACAGTACACATTAATGACATCTAAATGTCGCCCAACTTTTACTTCATAATTTCAACGTACATAGACGAAAATTTTGTATGGCGTAACTCATTTTGAAAATGGTTCATCCGCTAACAAGGGCAGAGCGTGGATCAAAAAAAGGAAAATAAAAACGCGACATATGCTGTTTTGTGCTGATTGTCTAATTTTGAACAATTTCTTCTTCTTCTTTTTCTTCTTCTTCTTCTTTTTCTTCTTCTTCTTCTTCTTTATTATTATTATTATTATTATTATTATTATTATTATTATTATTATTATTATTATTTATTGGATGTTTGAAAACCAGCGAAGGTCTAGGAATAGAATTAGAAATTGTATTTGAATAACAATGATCTTTATTTAAAAGTCTATGCTGTCACGGTAAATTTTGTAAATACATAAAATATCATTTAAAAAAGTAAACGTGTTCTACATTGAGCATTTATTTAATGATTTAGTTATAGTAACAATGGTTTGAACTTAGTTTTAAAAACATATATTTTGAGAATTTCATTCCCAAACTTGTGTCTGCATATTAAGTCATTCTATTTCTTTTTCATGATAACACCACTATCTGATGTGAAATTTTAAGTTGGGGTCAATAGTACCTAATTTGTGTCATCTAGTGATTTACGTTGTCGGAAGCGCTGGTCATTAAAATTGAGGCGAAAATGACCCATCATGATATTGAAGTCCTATACTTCCGTGTTCATCGTCATTTAATATCTACGGGCGGAGATATTATCTTATCACGGTTCAATTGTTCCGAAACAAGTTTACCCATGAATATGTTTGCAGGGGGAATCTCAAATCACATTTAGATAAAAATTAATAATTTTCCTAAATCAAAGCACTTGCCCAGCATAAAACATTCCTTCTTAAATATTGCTATGCATAATATATGAAAATAAACTTAAGGAACATATCGAATAGCTTAGTTGCTGGAATCTTTTAAAAATTCACTTGCTTCGTTACACTGAGTTATTGGCATAAAATAATATTTAGAAGAAAATATTTTTATCGAAACCTGATGAGATGATCATATTTAATTTTGACCAATCAGTGATCTCGTAACATGGCACGAACTGTCAGACCACACCCCTTACTTTTATTCAGCCATTTTGGAATTTGAGCACAGCTCTGTACGTCAGTACATAGTGGGAAACTTATATCCAGTCACGAATACTACATATTGCTACATATTCCTTCATATTGTAAGTATACTAATGCACTAGAATGAAACTGGCTGTTCAAATTCATAATTTTTGTTATTCATTATTGTATGGAGTTTTCGAGAATTTGTGGAAAATAGTTTAGTCTGGACTGTAATTATCAAGTCCACACCTGGAATTCATGGAATGTTTTCTTGGCATGTATGTTTTGCAGAAAATATCATCCTTTTATATAAGTTTATTTAGGGTGAACAATACGGATTTTAGGTTTTTAAGGGCGTATCAATAGCATTGGAAATCTCACACGTTTGAAAATTGCACCTGACCTACGCGGGGTTGATTATTTATCAACAGGTGTTTTATGTGTACAGTATGGACATCTTCGTTGTTTCAGTATGGGACAGATACGTGATATCTTGGGCAGCTGGTATAGCTTGACAAAATTTCTTTGTATCGTGCGTGGTTTTTACTATCCATAGCATTTAGTTCGATTATTTACTGTCGAAGTTATTCATTAGGAAGTGTACCAATAAAAATCGCAATTCGGTGTTTTCGTTCAGTATATAGCCTAGGTGAACATCAGGAGACGTCAGGTACATGCATATGTTATATTTGATTTGCTTAGTTTATAGCCAAGGCACAGTTGTCAAGCCTTTTTTTTATATTTTCAATTCGGTCTACACATACAAATTATGTAGGCTTTTCAGTTATTTCTAACTATTAGGTTTTTAACTGATTCATAATTATGTCATTGGTTTAGCAAGAAATTCATGATACCCAACTTAATTATGGGACATTCTCCCAGGAAACAAATGTTTGATGGGAATTTGGTTCCTGCCTTCAGTTGCAGTGATTGCTTGGGTAGCAGCAGTGCCATTAAGTTATGTTATATAATTTTTATGAAGGCAGGACTCACATGAGTGGGTAGAGTGGTGCACAAGTTTGCTTTGAGCAGTCCAGCTTGGACCTGTTGTATTGCTTGGGGCAAAGGTCAAGTATTTCTTCATGGCCACTGGAGGGCCGGGGGGGGGGCGGGGGCAGCAAATTCTGCATATATGCATTCCAATGCCATATGACTAATTCCATTACTTGCTTCAGAGACTTCTGCATTTGACACGGGTAACATGCACTTTTATTTGACATGATAATTGCTTTATAGAGGAACTAATTATTGGACTTGGGGATTTGCAAAGGTGCTTACATTGAAAGGAATTTGAAGCATATCATCTTGATGTAATCTTATTGGATAATGACAATTGGCAAGTATACATTTTTGCATTTTAGTTTATGATCCAAAATTTATGGATTTGTTTTCAAGTAAAAGTACTATAATTACTTTTATTTTCACAGTCCAGATGTTGTTGGTAAGGTATTTTGTCCTTGGTTCATCTGAATAGTGTATCAGAACAAACCCAGGGTTCAGTGTGGGATTCAGGGATATGTTGCCAATTTCTCCTGGATATTTTCTAAAGGTGCCAGGTCAGATATTTAGGGTCTTGGTTTTGCATGATTTCTGTTGTTTTAAAACAGAATCATGATTTTTCAATTTTTGGTAATTTCATACTATCTAGTCTATAATAATAAATGTAAATGAATTAACATTGAAAATGATTTCTTCATTAGTCTCGATTCTTTATCTGCATCCATCACCCATTAAATTAAAGGAACTACCATATGCACTCGCTTATTGAATCCAACTTGAGACTGCAAAGACCCAGATTTGTTGGTGCATAATGTGCCAGTATATCTGGGTCTTTGCAGTTTGTTAGGAGTAATCAGTAGAACAAACAACATAGACCTTGATCAGCAGGTGCACCATGCTACAGCAGATCAGGATATTTGTTGTTTGCAGTTTGACTCAACTTATAAAGGAGTTCAGCCGGTTCTCAGCAGACTTAGATCTTTATGTTGGCCTGGTTATATAAGACAGGTTTAATGGACGTAAGTAACAAGTTTCTCAAACTTTAATACTGAGTTAATTTTGTTCTGGGTGCTTTAATCTTGTGCCATTGAGTAGGGAGTGGTCATTTATCATAGCTGATGTGTTCTGTTTACTTAGACAAATTGGGGGCCCCAAGTGGCCGAGTGGTCTAAAGCACTCACCGTTACGCATCACTGCCATCTCACCTCTGTCTGCGTGGGTTTGATTCTCGGGTTCGGCCAATGTAGGTATGTGAGAAAGCTTGCCAGTAGCTTCTTGTGGGTCGGTGGTTCTTTCCTGGGTTCTTCCTCCACCATTAATACTGGCCACCATGTATAGCCTGTCTTGTGTTGGAAAATGGCGTTAAACCCATAACAACAACAACAACTTAGACAAATTGCTTTGAATAGCAATCAGTAACATTTTACAAAGCAAACATATAATGACATACAAGTGAGAATCACTTAATGTGCATCTATTTAAAAATCGTGCCTACTTCATTACTCTTTATGCTGAGCAAGACACTGATTTTTACTTTGACAACATTCATAGCATACCATTTTGTCAATGCCACTGACTTTATTATCAGAACTTAATTTCATTCAGTTATGGTGGTAGACTGCATGGTGAGAGAGAGGCATCCTACGGACAATTTTCATTTTGAATCACTTTGATTTATTCTAGTTTTAGTTATATTTCTGTCAAACCAAAAAGTTGCCAGCTTGTTCATGAAACATCACAGGCACAGAGTTAATTTCACAATAAGCAACATGGTGGTGGCAGAGATATACAAAATATGTGTCATTTATTGTATTTTGATATTGTGCAGTGTGGACACTTTTTAATACAAGTGTATGTGTGCCATCAGTGATATTTTTGCACCATTGGCACAAATGCAATCTTAATTGAACACTTCATTCAGAAGCTTCTGAAAACATTTAAAGTTACCAACCAAAGAAATTTGGCAAAGAGTTGAATCTGAATTGATTAATTAGTATAATCAGGATGACAATGGATTTTGATATTGGTAAAAACTCACCTCTGCACATGGAAATTTTGCACTTGCCCATTTGTATGACAATAAGACGTTGTTCTACTGCTTGTTTTTACAGGAAAAAGAGGAGGTAGTCATCACATTTGATCATTATGAGTTAAGTAATATGATGATTTCATATCCGGTAGGTGACCTGTAACATGGACACCAGTTAACACTTCTTGGTTTTGTGTCTCTGTTTCATTTTGTCTGATAATTTTTAATGTAAATGAATAAAAACAATCATTGGTTTGGGGATGATTTCATACAACTATTTCAGGAAAAAAAAAGAAAGATAACTGTCGCAGTTACCAAACTGGCATCCTGATAATTTTGTATCAAATAACCAAGATGTAACATGTGCCCTAGCATATCAGAATTCACTTATGTCATAACGGGATAGAGATTTTTGAAAATTCATTGTTGTCCTTTATAAACAGTTTTGAAAATCTAGTTGACTGTTGTAATCAAACTTATTCATCAATTTTAATCAGATACATAGATTTTATTTTTCATTTGACAGGATTGTAGCATAAACAGGCATCAAGTTTTGTTGTGACTCTTTGGTCTTAAACTAGATAACAGAAAAGGGCAAAAACCAACAAGTTTTGTAAAATTTAAAAATTAATTTATTTCCCAAGAATACGAAGTGAAAATTTAAAAATGAACTTATAATTTTGTAAATTAAATCCCAAATAGCCCCAAAAGTTCTGTCACAAGTTCAGATGTATGAAGTTCCAACTGAATTATAGTAATATTCCAGATAAGTTTGAATATTGAATGTGTTGATGTGCCAGTAGTTTTGAATATGCTAATATGCCAGTGGCCTTGATTGCGATGATGTGCTATAGTCATTTGGTGGATCACAACAATATAATCTAACAAGTTCTTGACTGAATTCGCTTTAATTCCAAATTAATGCCCAAGAATATTATTGAACAGTTTGTAATTCCAGTGAATAATAAGTTGCATAAATGATTCCACCTAATGAAAAACTGAGCACAACAGTAAGACTGATTCTGCTTGAGGATGTTAAGCCAAGAATGAGTAATTTTTAGATAACAAGATTATATGCCTCTCTACTTGACCTAGGTCACAATTACCATTTTCTGGAAATACTTTGTCACTTAATAATGGAATTTTCCATTCAAGAAGATTATCTGGTCAAAATTAAGCCTGTATCTTTTAACTCAAATTCAGGTAAACATGTTTCCATTAATAATCATTCGAACATTCAATTCACATTCAATGAGAAATATTAGCTGTGTAATATGTTTGCAAAATAAATGTTACTGGTCAGGTACAACATGGATTTGATTTTGGACAAGGTCAAGCACAAAATACAGATATACATAACATACAGTCATTCGGAAAAGCCCACAAATAATACATACTGTATTAAATATACATAACAGTAGAAATTTAAAATAGTTTTTAAAAAACTAATGATTAGACAGTGTTTGTTTACCTAATGTATGTGACAGCTCCCATGACTGCTCAGCCCTGTATCAAAAATGGACTTTTCCAGAACCAATATGGCAGATTGCATGTTAACAGACCACTCTTTTTCAGCATGAATTGAATGAATCCTGTTTCTCTGTTCTC
>JAECUM010017850.1:0-26885 GCA_016617855.1 Megalonaias nervosa | reverse complement strand
ATGCGCTGTATTTGTTGCCGTGACATCTTTTGTTACAAATAACCGCCCTTGATGCCGATCCGCATCCGAGACAACGTTGTAGCCCTGTGGATTTTTTTGCAAGTTGGTTATGATACGCGCAGTGATCATCGCGGCATCGTTTGTTACAAACAGTAGAATCTCTTAATAACCACTTGCAATGATTCATTATAATATATTTTATTGTTAAATTGGTTGTCCCGCCTGGACAAACAATCAAATCCAGCTAGGATATTTTCCAGAGGCAGACATAAAAATACAGATGTGATTTATGTTACACAGCGTTATACACAAATTCCAAAAGTGACCACAGATAACTGCAATATTTTAGTTGTGTTTAACGGAGTTGATAATCATACGCTGCAAAATATTTATTATAGTTGGTGTTCAGGGGACATGGATATGATTAAGTTCAAACACTTTTTTTCAAAAGCGCAAGTTACTCCGTATGGTTTTGTAACAATAAATTTACATGATCCGAGGTCGAGATATCGTAACGGACTTGATACAATATTTGGATAAAAACCACAGCAGCAGAGGGGGTGCGACCAACAAAAGTGACCAACACGTAAACGCGGCCATGTAACGATGAAATTCAAAATCGTCATCGCAGTAACAACCCAAGCTAACCCAACAGGGTTTCCTACCCGACAAAGTTAGAGGTGCTGGCTTAACGTTATTGACGTTGAGATTTCATTTTCGTACGAAGCTTTATTTTTCATAAATAAGGTCTCAGGCAAAGTGGTCTGTTCACCCTCTCTGCTGCTCAAGCAGAAACTTGTGACGGCGATGATAAGGATATTAGATCCACACAATTTGTATTTAAGATCACACATGACATCATAAGATGTCTCTCAGCAAAAGCCCCATGATGATGACTTTCCGTTCAGGAGTTGTTGCGATAACTGGATTTTTAGGATGGCTGCTGTGGTGGCCGTTTTGGATATCAGACCAGCACCATTTTCATTTAGGACCAACTAAAAGTCATCTTTTAGAGAATAGCCCATGTTGATATGACCTTCCATTCAAGAGACTGATTTATATATTTATTTCCTTCATATATTATGTGGAGTACTATAATAGTAGAGAGAACATAGCAACAATAAAAGGTAAAGTAATTAAAGGTGAGAAATAGCAGACATTTACAAATGATCGTACATACAAATGCATATATGGTGAACATTCACCATGAAAAGTAAAAAAATTTAACTGGGTATATCTTCAGTCACAGTTCGCTTTCAACATTCGTTTCTTCCTAAACATTATAACAGTGGGATTGCGATTTACGTGAACACAAGAGCAGCAGAGAGGGTGAACAGACCAATTTGCTGGAGATCTTATTTTACAAAAATAAAGGTTCCTACAAAGGCTAAAAACAAGGTCAATAACGTTAAACTAAAGCCTCTAACCGAGCATATTTCCATACGGTAGAAAACAGGCCACAATAACGTCAAATCGTCTGGGTTAGCTCATTTTTGTTATTCCATCGTTGACGTATATTTTTTCTTCAAATTTTTATGCGACTCGTTTACTCACCGTGTCACTCAATAGTGGTCGTTCACCCTCTCTGCTGCTCTGGTTTTTATCCAAAGATTTTATCCAGACCTATACGATACCTAGATCTTGGGTCATGTAAATTTATTGGTATAAATCCGAACGGAACAGCTTGTGCTTTTGAAAAGAAGTTTTTAAACTTAATCATGTCCATATCCCCTGAACACCAAGTATAATAAATGTTTTGTAAGGTATAATTATCTACTCCATTAAACACGGCTAAAATATTGCAGTTATCTCTGATCACTTTAGGTATTTGTGTATATCGCTGAGTAACATAAATCACGTCAGTATTTTTATGTCTGCCTCTGGAAAATATCCGAGCTGGATTTGATTGTTTGTCCAGCATCACGTCATCATATACTACGAGGTTATTAATAAATCCATCTAGGTCATCTACAGATGGCGCTTCATCAATATCGGTGATAAAATCAATAATATAGTTTCCGTCTTCGTCTAATAATTTTGCATTTTTATTAAAATCTTTAAGTACTTCATAACATCGTTGATCATCTACAGATGGTGCTGCTAAATATAATTTATTCCACTTGAGCCATTTCATTATCAGATTAAGTAATAATTGTGTCTTACCAGATCCAGATAGGCCTATTATAATCATTCTAATAGAATTTGGTAGTGCTGAATGGTGCCTTACTGGTTCTTGTTTTCGTGTCGCTGAGAAGTCAATTATATCCATACAATAAATAATATGAGTTTATATTGTGTTCGATGCAGAGCACCCACGTCCACCACTGGATTAACAACAATAACAACAAAAAATAAAAGACGTGCAATTACAGGCGAATGTGTAAAATGTGCCACAAGAAAATATAAATTTATTCCTCTTGACTTGTCAGTCAAAGGTGGAGATATCGCTGCTTCACTGGGAAAATTACCAGGAGCTCCATGGGCTAAATACCCCGGTGAGAAACATCTTCCTGGATATAATTATTGTGGTCCTGGAACTCGACTTGATATCCGACTTGATGATCAAGATCAGCCAAGAGCAGGAGAGTATCCAATAAATAAGATTGATCAAGCGTGTCATGTTCATGATGTTGCATATAAAAGCAAAGATTTACAACAACGGCATCTCGCAGATGTGAAATTGATTCATGCGTTAAATTCTATACCCAATAAATCTCTCGGAGAAAAACTCGCTAGTTTTCTAGTAAAAACTGCTATGAATGGTAAAATAATGTTAGGGGCTGGTAATTAATTATATAACTCTTATAATGGAATCTGTTTATTATAGCCCAAGAGGATATTGGAGAGGCAGAGCAGCGATTAGTAAACTTGCTGAAGCAGCAAAAGTCTCACGTTCTGTTGCTGCAGCGTGGTTAGCACGACAGGCAATATGGCAAATCTATCTACGTCCACCTAAAAAAATTCAGTACGTACATTTTGATGTCAGCATCCCTAATGAAGTTCATCAAGCAGATATTTTATTTTTACCACATGACACCATTAAAATTGGTAGACGTCAATCACGCACGTACAAATACGCATTAACTGTCGTTGACGTTGCAAGTAGATATAAGGAAGCGGAACCATTATCAACAAAGACAGCATCTGAAGTTGCATCTGTGTTTGAACGAATTTATCAACGAGGATCCGGACCACAAGGTGGTCTACGATGGCCACAATTATTACAAGTTGATTCTGGCAAAGAATTTCTTGGTGCAGTATTATCGTTGATGAAAAAACATAACCTTAAAATCAGACGAAGACACACTGAAATTCATCGTGATCAGGCAATCGTTGAACGATTTAATCGAACACTTGCTGAGCGGTTATTTGGATATATATACGCAAAGGAAATATCCACTGACTTTAAGTCCGGGGAGAGATCTCGTGAATGGGTTGCAAGGTTACCAAGTGTGATAGCTGCGTTAAATAATGAAATTACTCGTGCAACTTCCATGAAACCTTCTAATGCTATCACAAAAAAATATATACCCCGTAGCGATGGCTACGGACACCAACATGAATCTTCCCCTCAACCAGTATTAGGTAATGTAACTGTAAGATATTTATATGAACCTGGTGAACTTGAAGGTGGTAAAAAAAGAGCAACTGATCCTATATGGAGTGTGACTACACATAAAATTTCTAGCGTGGTTAGATCCACAGGTAGACCTGCAATCTACAGATTAGATTCAACCGCCCCTCAACGTGGATTTGTACGTGAACAATTACAAGTAATTCCTGAGGACACACAATTACCACCACCTTCACTTATATAAACTAGCAGCAGGGCGTCCAGCGCCCCCACGTCGATTACATTCGAGACATGTCAGCATCACATTATCACGTGTATGACCAAGATCACTATTAATTCTGTCTACGGTAAATTGTCTTGGATTATTGTTTGAATACTGCCATAGCATATTACAGTTACAACTTGCACAATGATTGTTCTGTCGTTGCTTTAGTGTTATAATTAATTCAGTATCAATATCAAAGTCACGCTTATTTTTTTTGGTCACATTGCTTATAACCAGATAGTTTTTTCCTATTACGTCATTGCTAACAGTCTGATCATTATTTTCTGTAAAATTCATAATAACCCTGTGGAGCTAAGATATTCTTCTGACTCGAGATACTGCGAGATAAACTAAATTTGACCATTCGATCCGATCATCGACAATCCAGATATTTGTATCAGAAATAGTTAATCCCTGCGACGAATGAATCGTTATAGCGTATCCTAACGTCCACGGCGATTTATCCATGCTTAACGCACTCTCAACAACACCAACAGCAACCAAAACAATATCATTCAAGACAAGATTTTGTATTCCACCACCAGGAATCTCAACATCAATATTCTGTCGTCGAGTATCTGCTGGGCGATAACATAATGGTACAGGTAGATTTGAAAACGTTTCTTTATGTAACGTAAATAATTTCTCTTGCAGAACATCACGAACTATCCTTCGACTTGCGACTATCAAATCAGCAGGTCTCCATAAAGTCCAAAAATCATTCATAGAAGTATCTGGAATTACTTTACACATTATCTCACACTGTATTTTATCTGGCTGTAGTCTTATTAACTTTTTAAACTCTTTCAGAGGTTCATAATAGCTCTATGATCATCAGTTATTTCTTCGTAGTAATCTACAAATGATTTTAACCATTCATGCGGAGATTGACCGACGAAGGGTGGTGGTTGACCATGATCGCCACACATTATTACAGCAGTATTTTTAGTCAATAACCATTCAAGGAATATTTTTAATATTTCCAACGACACCGTGTCTATCTCGTCCCAGATAATATACTTAGGTATATATTTCTCACCCATTCGCTCAGGAGTCCATGTGTCTCCGCACCATCTGAAGAAACTATGATATGTACATGATTTTACTCCTCGTTCTTTTATTTCTCTGGCGAGTTTATGTGTCGGTGTCAAAACGATTATATCTGAATGGTTGTTCAGGAATAATTTAATCGCACGAGTTGTTTTACCTGAACCACCACATCCATTAAGATAAACAGTCTTATGTCTGGCCACAGGATCATATACAGATGGTGCTGACGACAATTCTGATATCTGATTATTTTTGTAATATATTTCCTTAATTTCAACGTCGGCAGATTCAGAATAACTAAGTATTTTTCTTGTTTTATTCTCCATGATCCCCATTCACCATTACCAAGTAGCGGTTTTAACAAATCCGTATATTTTTTATTTATATAAAACGAATCCGTAGCAACTCTGACAGCGTAACGAGGAAATCTATTTATCATAGACAGTAGATTTATCGAAACGTAGGCTAGCATTGAAGATCTCAAATGAGTAAACTGCGGTGAGTCGCCATCAATATAGCTCACAATTGTACCTAGTTTGGTTCCGTCTGATAAATAAGCATTACATCGGTTTATAAATGTATTTTTTTCCGTTGTATCAGAGATTATAAAATCGAGTTCAGCATCGTCCATAATTAATCTTGTACAGTGCCGTTTATGATCATATGATCCTCCTTGTGTAAATTTACCGATTATCTTTCTACCAAGATCTTTTGCAAGTTTCTCATCGCTTTCTTTCCTGCATTTAGATATATTAACAATACCCTCCTCGTTAAGATCAGGAAATTCTTTCCTGACATCATTAATATTAAATCTATCCGGTTCTGGTAACCAAACTTGTTTCTGTGGACGATACGATATAATCGCTTCATTTACCTTTGATGATATTAAAATTTCAGCATCGAGCATATATCGTAATAGTACTGTTGGAACCCAACATTTTTCTGAAAAATGTTTTCCAAACCAAGCATAAGTAATCGGATGGAGATTTTCTGTAAACTCGAATGATTCTATATAGGCAAATCCGGTTAAGTCAAAATCTGGTAAGGGTCCATTTATCGCAACTCTGGTCACCTCATGTGATGGATGTCCAAATCTCTTAAAGTATTTAGAACGTTCTCCGTATCCAAGAAAACTTCCAGGATAACACGCTACCATATCAACGGAGATAACGTCGCTATACTTGTATTTAGTATTCCATAATCCACCGTGCCCATATTCAATACAACTTTTCTCGACATCTTCAAGAAATTCCAATCGTGTCGGTGTCCATGAATTTTTCTCCTGAGAAAAGTGGGCAGCAACTGAGGGAACGGTAAAACAGTTATTTAGTAATTGTCAACTTTGACATCATCAGAAGTATATTTCAGCGCAAGATTTTTCATTTCTCCATGAAGAGATTCTGTACGATAAATATCCCCACCGGGCCGTACAAACTGATCATAATAATCATATTCTGAACTTTGAAACAACCAAACAGACACAGGGTCACTTTTACTGATATTCCTGATAAAATCAAATATATGACCATCATAAAATTTAACCGTTCTGTCTCGTGGAAATATTGCTACTGCCATAGTCCATGCATGTGCGTTATGATCAATAATATCTATCGAAGTTCCTCTTGATTCATATTTCGATTTATACAAAATCTCTCCGGTTAACGTCTTCACTGTTATTGGGAATTTTAATATCTTTCCCAGCTCAGCAACATCTTTAATAGATGCTCCAGTATCTTTAACTGCTTCTGCCCATGTATTTATTTTTTTTACGTCGTAAATCTGTTAAACCATTACCACGTATCGCGTTTATGAAATGTTCTGTAACTCGTTCAGCTACACAGTTTATTCTTGACTCTGACAGTCTCATCGGTTTGAGATCCGCGACGTCAGGTTTATTATTCAACGGATATATTGCATAGACAACTGCAGTCACAGGGTACGCTCGTTCATAATACGGTTTGTCAATGCCAGTCAGTATTCCGGGCTTGGATTTATTATTCAAGAGAACAACATTATTTCCCGACTGCATGCGGACTGGATCATATTTGTCACGGATAATCCAAGTGTCGTCGTCTGTCCTCACAATAAATTTTATTAAAATGAAATATTTTTGAATATCAAGATGGTTAATAATCTCTCTTCCTCGTTTGTCATTCATTATAGTATCGACAACATTTCCGATCCTGAATGTTGACCACACATAAGCCGCACCATCGTCACGAAATTCCTTCTTGGCTTCACGGATACGTTTGGTTACATCCTGATTTGTTAAAGCCAGATCTTGCATCGAAGAACTAAATTTATATTCTGGTAGTCTGTCAAGATCAAATCTAGCTCCCGCTGAGACGGAGGAAGTTCAATTGCGGATAATTCCTCCATATTATAATTAAGACAAATATTGAAATTAAATTTTAGTATATATATAATGATTCAAACAAAGAATCGATGTAATTGGCTTATGATCGGATATACTTCTCCTTGTAACAAAGCATGCGTGAATGAATTCTGCAGCTACCATATGCAAAGCGTTAGACATAGTAGTCTAGGACCAAAACCGTGTGTGCAATGTGGTGTTGGAGTTAGAGGAAAAACTCAGTTATGTGTAAAATGTGGTGGTAAAAAATATAGAGAACTAAAACGATATTACGATAAAAAAAATGTCGAATCTCCTATAAAAACTGCAGAAGATTATCTCGCTAGATTTTCAAAAAAGAGAAAATGAATTAGACATATAATATTATTATATAAATGGAGCAAAATGAGTTTGTGAAACATCCAATCATTAACAATTATGAAGCGTCTCGTGATGGTACTATCAGAAATTGCAGATTGAAAAACCCAGTCGGTATTGTTGATAATGCTGGTTATGTTAGATTTAATATTGGAAAAAAAAAGATATCTATCTCATAGGTTCATATTCGAATGTTTTCATGGGGTCATCGAAGATGGATTTGTAGTTGATCACATTGATGGAAATCCCAAAAATAATCATTTATCTAACCTGCAAGTTGTTACACAGAGTCAGAATTGTAAGGCAGGAAATACAGGAAAGTGTAAAGTATTTAAAAAGAGAGCTATTAAAGCCGTAAATGCAAGTACTGGTGAAGAGATAATTTTTAATTCCATGAACATGGCTGCTAAATATTTTAATATTGTACCGAGTTCGGTACAACATGTCGCAGATAATATACAAAAATCTACATATTCAAAAAAGTACGATCAGTGGATGATATTTGAATATATCTCTATTGTGTCAGATAATGAAACGATACAACTCTATCCTCTTAACTTAAAACACAAAAAAAAAACCCCAGAATAAATAAATATTTTTTTTTTACTGTATAGTTCGACTCTGTCAATTTTGCCAAGGGTTTTGTTTAGCAATCACCACCTTGACTCCGTCAAGGGGTCCACCTTCACTCTCGCTGCTCTCAGTGTCACTTTTGACAGAATAAAATAACATAATCTTTCTCAATTGCATTACACGATTGGCCACAATCTTTTTTCTTTCGTACTCGTGAGATAATTCGGATCTGATCTTTTCGATTGAACGTGCAAGAGGTGCAAATAGCTTTACCTGTGTGTCGTTTACCATTGCCAAGGATTCTAACATAGATTGATAAATTAATTTCACGAATCTATAATTAGATGGCAATGTGTATTTATTCTCGATTTTTAGTTGTTGTAATGATTCAAAATCACACATAATTTTCTGAGGATCAAGATTATCGGATATTTTTATTCCGTCACGTTGTAATTTTTTAATAGCAGAAATAATATCATTAATGTTTTCGTAGTTCATTATATAATAAATATTTCTTTAAAATAAAAATAATAATCAGTTTCTGAATAATAATAATAATAATAATAATAATAATAATAATAATAATAATAATAATAACAATAATAATAATAATATTCTGAATCAGATTATCATAATAATAAAAAAAATAGTAGTCCCCATAACCCCATGTGAATCCTAGATTGCCAAACAACATTCTAGCAAGCTTAGAAGGTCAGAGGAGGACTGCTTTTTGAGGACGGCATAAACATATAATTGTATGATTATGATTATATATACATATGATTATAATACTTATATATTTTTGAATAAAAAAAACAAAAGGAAGTACCTGCCGAGCAGGTTGATGACGTCTGATATGTAATTGTTGTTTTTACGGGGTAATAAAAGCACCCCCCTAAGTGAACCCCGGGCGCCTTTGAGGTTCAGGGGTGCCAGGCGAGTTACACCTGGAATTTAGTTTTTTTACAATCTCATATCTCATCATCAACTGCCCGCAAGTACATGTATATAACGTACAGGTAAACAGCTAAAAATAACTCTGACTTGTAATTCAACGCACTTACAAGCCGACGTGATTTAAAGTCATCAGAGTCAAAAGGTGCATAAATATCCTTTTCTATTACAAATTACTGCTCCAGTGACAGCTAATTGCTAACAGAGAACAAATAAATCGCTAAATAATTAACCGTTTTGATGAAAGAAAACAAAATATCTTCGTGGTCTTATGAATTGACGCAGCGGCGGGGGAGATAATAACTGCTTAATTTACTCTACACAGAGGACAGGAGTTATCTCGCTTCATTATATGTACAATTGCCTCAAACATATATTATTCAGATTTTAATGATTTTGAGTACTGTTCAACCCATCAGATCGAGAAATTTGTAACCATTTCATTAATGAGATTACTGTTTGACCCATCAGATCGAGAAATTTGTAACCATTTCATTAATCAGAGTACCATTTAGCCCATCAAATTATGAAAAATCAGTAAAAAAAAATATATTATTTCAGAATCAGATTATTTTTTCCCTCTGATTATATCAGGGAATATTTACTCAGACGTTCTACGAGCGTACATATAGATTAAAATTTAGTGATTCTTCTCTTAGATCCAACAGGTGTCCAGTCTGGTCAGTAAGCTTAAAATGCATCCTTGATAATAGCGGATTATGTACACGTAGATAAACTGGATTAATTGGCTCAGATTCAATTAACCACCGGGGGGGGGGGGCATGAGGACTGAATGAATATAATATATATCCTTGTTGAGCTTGAGTGGATTTTTCAAGATCTACTTGATAGCTGCCATCAATTACGTCACATACTAGATTGACTGCGATCGTTGATGTTATATTAACAATACCAGGTGAGATATGGCGGCCTCCACCGTGTGGATCATTATTATATTTAAGAATGGTTGGTGGCGGGATTAATTTTCTCCATGAATCACATATTCTTTTAAAGTGTTCATCAATAAGATCATTAAAATTTTTCTTTAGCTCATCAGAGTTAAATCCCGGAATTACAAATGTTGGTAGCTGTTCTTCTGTAATTCCATAATGTTTAAGAAATACTGTTTTAAATAGACGTTTATAACTTACACGTTGAATTGGGCCGTCTTTATTAACTATATAACTATTAAAAAATCTATCTACGGGTGCGTTTAATGTTTTTTCTCTGTCAATGATGGCCTTATTTGGATATTCTAAGTCTGATGCAACTTGATTCAAATGTTGTATTGTTTCAATTATCTGATTTTTTAAATCATCGTCATAAAAAGTGTTGACGCTGGAAAATAAATTTCTTAGATCATTAAGTACACGTTCATGTTCAGATTTAATTGAACTAGATGCTGAGTTAATTTCTTCGACGCTAATTGTTGCTATTCTTGTTGTACCTTTCTTACCATCAATGAAATCTATAAAATGAGTATAATGTTTATAACCAGTATAAGCCGGATTCTCCATAAATGGATAAGTTTTTCGGTATTCTGGTGTTTTTATAAATTTTTTGATATCTGTGACGAAATCAGATCGTTGTGGCTCAGGTGGTCCTTGATAAACTGGAATAACTTCAGGCCAGCCTAACACAGATCTAATCGAACTCTGATAAATATCTATAGAATAATCAGGAGAATTTATTTCAATTGCGTCTGATAATGTTGGTTCGTAAACAGTAATTGCTATTTTTGATTCTTTACCTGTAATAGATTTAATTCTGCGTTGAAATTCATCGTTGATTTGTTCTATTTGATAACTACCCGTTGGAATACTAACTACTTGCCAATCAGGAGTTCCATCAAGCTTAATCTTATTTGCAAACACTAATGAATTATTCGGCTGCAGTCCACCAAATGGTTTTGATCTAATATTTGGCCAGCTATGATAAACTCGTAATTGCGCTAATGCTATTTCTTTTGCAGGAATTGCTGTTGGAAAGTTAATGCTAAACTCAGGATTGGTCGAACTTAATGATATCATAGTAGTTTTTGACGGCGCTGTATTAGTGACGATCTGTTGAAGTAATTCTCTCGACGCTGTCGAGGACTCAGTCAAGGACGTTGACATTATTATTATTGTTATTATTTTAAATCGGGAATTTTTGATCCTCCGCCCTTTCGCCTTGGCTATTGTTACCAGAATCAGTAGCGATTCTAAATGCTTCATCATAGGTTTTCATTATCGTTGCGAACTCCTCATCAGTTATTTTACCATCGCTGAGGTACGAAGAAATATATGACGATAGTTTAGAATACGCCGTTGTTGCTGTATGTAATTTTATTATATACTCGTGTAATTTAGTATTTGTACATGCAGATATCTTCTTAGCGATAATACTGAGAATGCCTGCGATAGTCGTTGAAGCTGAAATGATAATTGTTACAACTGCAGGCGCCGTCATTGTTATTGTCGATAATAATATCCGGTTCCAGCAATAACAGCAGAAACTGAGTAAACAATTATATCAATGACAACCATACGTCTGCGATATTTTTTTACTTTTACTGTATAATCGTCGATAATATTTTTTAGTTCAATCTGACACTTACATATTTGATTGTATCTGTAACGTTGAACGTCGATGTAGGTCTGGAGTCCTTGGGTTTGATTCATTATACTATGACGTTAAGTAATTAATTGAGGAGTTTCAGCTACGAATTCCGGACACCACCAGTAACGTCTCTGGGGCATTTCCGTTGATGTCAACATGAATGTTTCTTTCATGTTCTTATTTAGCATCACCAGTAGAGGATTATGCTATACATTCGGTGATGATGAAGCGGCCGCAGTAATTTCCAAACCGTACATGGACAGCCTGTATAACCCAGTTACTTCTGCGGTATGTTCGAGACTGTTATTTTGTGGTGTCCATGTCGATGATCGCGATGCTACTGTGTACACGATATTGTTAATTTGTTTATGTGGAATTTTAATCAGATCAGTTTTACTAACAATATTAGGGATTCCACTGACAACATCAATGAGTTTCGTGTTCACTTTTCTGCGAAAATTCAGAAACGTTTGTACATGATTAAAAAATTCAGTTCTAAATGCGGTCATTCCATCATTGATTGTAGCTAACGAAGTTGTCATAGGAATTTCCTTATCGTCTACATATTTCTTCGTTGCAGCATCAAAATCAGATTCTGGTGTTCTGAGATTATTAATACCATTATTATTCATGTTGAGAAATGCACGCATTATACCACCGTTGACTAATACGTACTTAGATTCTTGATCATCGACATATTTTTTTGTTGCGGCGTCTGTATCTGCGGTTGGGTTTCCAAGGTCTATAATTTTATTTCGATTCATGATAATGTGATCCGTGAATGAATCGCCAGCTTTCTTAATACAATCGTTGACTGACTTACCGGAATCTTGTATTTTACCTTGATCAGCAAAAGTAACGATATTATTAACAACCGCGGTAGGAATTCGTATGAGTACATCTGGCAGTTGTATATTACTTGTCTTTAATCGTCCTTGTTTATCCTGAAAAACAACGACTTCATTTTGATCCACACTTGTAATGTTTAACAAATCATCGATTTCATTTCTGAGCTGATCAAGAGTTGCATATTTGGATAAATCACCTTGCTGCTGAGCTTTACCACGAGAAGATCTTCCGTAAATATCTACCATTATATTTACTAATGTCTGTTTAAATGTGACAACGTAGTATATTCATGCACGACTTTATGAGGTGGTTTTGTTGATTTTGATACAGCATCAAGTACAGCGAGTACTTCACGACCACATATTGGCGGATCAGTTAATGTTTGTGTTGGTAGCGTTGAATACCAGACTGGAATACTTTGCATGCTGCTAACATATTTTAAAAATTCCTTTGGTGGTGCTAGTTCATATGAATCAAAATAAATTATTCCACGTGAATCAGTTGCATATCCAACCCAATGAGTGCCCGGACCAGAGTTTTTATCGAGATTAATAATACCAGTTTCAATACTGTTTGGTTCTTTTGGTAATTGATCACGCATAAAAACACCTCTGAAGCTTTTTATTTTTAATTTTTTAGCAGCATCAAGTAAATCAAAATTGGACAAGGGCAAAATCAATGAACTGTCCCCGGAAGTCTTAGACCCTTTCCGTACCATGAATATGGAGTCCCTGGCAATCTTAGCCCCTTCCCTTTTTTTGTAAGATTTTATTCCTTGACCCGTTGCTTTCTTTAATGCCATTCCAGCAGCGGTTCCAACAGCGTTTAATGCAGCTGCTTTTGCAACAGCAGGGGCTGCAGCTGCTATTAATGCTGGTATAGCTGCAAGAAGTGGAAATATACCACTCGTCTTAGCGATGTCTTTAATGGCGCCCGCAGAAAGATTAAGTTTTATACCTTTATTTGATTTTTTGGCTTCATTGAAGTTTCTGAACTGACGCTTGGTCAACGACAATTTATTTACACCACTCATTTGTTCTCTTTTTAGCGATATTTTTAATCCACAGTTATTTTTTGATGCTGATTGTAGCTTTTTAATCTGACCAGGAGTCAGAGTGACATTAACGTGATTATGTGACATTATAATATTTTGAGCGATCTAATTACATGTTTTCTACTGGAGCATCAACGACTCTCATGCGACCACCAACACCTTCAAGTAACATTGATTTATCGCTGAGTATAACAGCGATTGCCCTATAATTAGCAATAACTCCTCTTGTCACACGAGCTCGAAAATGTATGTCAACAACAGATTGTCTAAACAAATCTAAATGCTCCAGCGAAAAGTAATAAATCGGATACAGCGTTGTTAAATCTCGCTGTGATATTTGTACACCAGTATCAACATTTTGATCACGTCCCATGAACGACATAAGACGATGATATGCACGTGCAACACTGTTTTGTTGAAAATTTAATAAAATATCCTCGGATGGTTCTTGATGTCTATTTATTCTTAACGAAACCTCAGAAACACCAAGATTGTCAAATATCATAATACTAAGCGTTTGATCATTTACCCGTGCAGCATCTTGAAATGCAATAAATATATGCCGTGGTACTGCTATTCCTTGCTGAGAAGCTATTTGCCATGTAAATAAACCATTAATATTACTCTGGATAGAATCTGTGGTCATTGTTAACCATGATAACATCGATTTACCGCCGCTGTCCAAGAAAGCAAGTAACCGATCTTCTTCAGATATTGATGGAGTCATTACTGGCATCCACAATGAAAGTTTTGTCAGTAATACTTTACCACCATCAACACCGGGGGGTCGCCATATTGCATCATTGTCGGTTGCTTTTCGTACAAGTACAACTGTATGCTTAGCTCCGAAAATGACTTTTCTAACATTTCTACAAAATCCAAAAATGTGTGAAAGTGGAATCGCACATGAAAACCTTTCATCTTCGCCAAGCATTGCTCGACGCGCTGCTAATCCCAAGCTGAAATTTTCATTCATTGATACAACCGCATCCCCAGCTGCATTTAATGTTACATTTCTATGTTCGGGCTGATCGGTTGTGTCCTTCGCAAACATCATTGATGGACCAGCCGATCTTGAATAATCATCGCTGTATCTAGCCAGATCAAGTATTGTTGTTGCAACATAAACATCTTTTTGAATTGATTCAATATTTTTTCCATCAATCATATACGTAGCGCTATCGAATAAAGCCATAATACCGTTATTAACAAAACCAAATCGATCACCAATTCCATAATCTGTATTATCTGCTTTTAAAAGTCTACCTTCTACTTCAATATATGCCTCAGCAGGTAAGAAATACCTACTTGTATCTTGAACTTGCAGCTCAATTCGTCCACGCTGATCTGGAATTCGAGCGTCATAAGAATAATATTGATAATCACGCACAGACTCATCCTTGAGTACTGGTGCGTCCATATCGAATGCGGGATCAGATATACGTTTGAACATCTTTATTATATTTGTTATCGTCTAACACGAAGACCACTTCGGGAAGTGAGACCACTTCCTGCTATCAGACTAGCGGTTATGTTTTTTCCTTTTTCTGATAGTGGTACATCAGCCAACTCTGCTAGTTTTTGATTCGCAGCTTTACCAATATTTGCTGGTATTACCGCTATTTTTTGATTCACATATTGTATTATTTTACCAATATCGGGCATTGATAACTCTGATAGTTTTTGATTCGCAGCCTGATTTATTATTTTACTAATATTTATAGGCATTGTTTTAGTGCTGGCCAGTTTCACTGGTGGTTGAGGTTTTATTTTACTAATATTTGCAGGCATTGTTTCAGTGCTGGCCAGTTTCACTGGTGGCTGAGGTTTTTTTCGTTGTGCTAATTGTGTTAATCTATCCTTAATTGCTGAGACTGCTTTACTAGCAAGATTACCAAGAACACTGAGGCCTTTTCACGAACAAAATCAATAGCCTTCATTCCTAGTTGCTTTGCAATCGGTATTGCTTTTGGGGCTATCCTTCTAAATAGACCTTGAGCAACATCACCTAGTCCATCTCCGTAGGTCGTTTTGTATACTGGTAATCGTGAATTTATTACCCTGACCATGGTCGGTCCACGTTGAGTATTATGTACAATCATTTTATTATAGTAACTGTATCTAATTGTATACTTAATCACTGTGGTAGTCATCGGCGATTTCATTAATGAGGGATTGATACACATTAATATCCATGATACCGCCTGTAAATAATCGTTTACAAATATCAGCTGCTTCATTAATTATTTCTGGGGAATTACTACCAGCTCGTTTTCCTCCAATGAGAATTTCTAGTCGATCAACATCGGCAAGGACGTTATTGGGACAAGTAATAAAACCGCTTCCTTGATTAGTAAATCCACTTCCAGTAGGAGGTTCTGAAAATCCTAATTTTTCTGAATCTTTTCGTGATTTTTCTTCTTTCTCTTCTTTTTCTTCCTCCTCCTGTCGTCTCCACCATTCGTCTGTACTGATGGGAGCGTCTTGCAATTCTTCCTCCTCTTCCTTTTTGCTTGGTTTTGGAGATCGTTTTTCTCCTTCTGTATACAGTGGTAATTTCGACGTTGAAGGAGTTGTTTGTTCCCTTTTTGTATATTTTCGTTTTGGTCTCGCTGCTTCCCCATGTTTTGCTTTTTTTCCTTCTCGTTTTTCTTGTCTTTTCTGTTCTTCATTTTGTTTTCTTTCTTGTCTTCTTGATTGGATTAAATCATCAATTTCATTAGTATAATATTGATATAATGGATCATCAGCTTTAACTTTTTCAACATTATAATGTATGCGATATAATGCTTTTTGCCAATTTTCATGGGTTTTAATATAATCAACGTGCTCAGGTTTCATTAATTTACCTCTTCGACCAAAACTATCCACAGCAAACACAGCTAATTGTGGTAAGTCTTTAATGTCATTTTTGATTACCTTAACAGTATCTTCATTAAATTTATCTGACATTTCAGTTTTACTTATTGCAAGACTTTTTAGTTTAGGGCCTGGTGCTTCAGCTCCTTCAGGTATAAGTATTTGCTGAGCCGCAGCTATATCGGCCGGAAGCCTCCGTAAAATCCTTTTTGTTTGTTTTGTTCTTTCTGCTATTTTTCCAGTTGCTTCAGCGGTTTTCTCTAACGTTGGAAGAAGACTTTTAGTGGTCTCTGTAATAGGTTTAAATAATTGTTTTGTATCCTCTTCAAATTCAACTTGAGATTCCTGACGTGATTGTAGTTGTTGCTTGACAGAATCACGGACAGGTAAATATTTTTTAATTGCTTCTAATCGCTCTCGAGGTAATTTAGCTAAGTGTGGTTCTCCAATATTCATTATTGATAATATTTATAATAGTTGTTTAATTTAGAGCAGCAGAGAGGGTGAACGACCACTATTGAGTGACACGGTGAGTAAACGAGTCGCATAAAAATTTGAAAAAAAATACGTCAACGATGGAATAATAAAAATGAGCTAACCCAGACGATTTGACGTTATTGTGGTCTGTTTTCCACCGTATGGAAATATGCTCGGTTAGAGGTTTCAGTTTAACGTTATTGACCTTGTTTTTCAGCCTTTGTAGGAACCTTTATTTTTGTAAAATTAGGTCTCCAGCAAATTGGTCTGTTCACCCTCTCTGCTGCTACAACTGTCACGGCGGCAAGGTAGCCTTAGAGGTAAACAAAGTATACTTATTACAGAATTAATTTTCAAATCCAGTTATTGCTTCCTTTATATAAAAGTACAGAAATGGTTATCCACTGCGATAATATAAATACTACCAATGACGAACCACACAGAATATATGGAGTTAATAGACTAGAGTTGTGGACAAAGATTTAACTGGGAATACGTTCATTATCAGCATTAATACAGTCCAATGTTTGTTGCATATTTCCTTCAAAGGGTAGTTAACAAATCACAGGCCATCATTCCTTAGAGCGTATCCACCAGATCAGTATTGAACATTGAATCTAAGTGAGTGTATAAATGCACCCCAAATTTATCAATATCACACCAAAACCTTTCACGGTCTTGTGTAAGAAAACTACACACGGATAGAAAATGATCAACCACTGAAGTGCAGACTGTTTGACAACGCTTACATGCAAATTCTTCCAGAGATGATAAATGTTTTGTCACAATACTGGCAACGAGACGACCTGACTCAAGAGATCCCGGAAATTAGTTCTACTTCTCATATTACAGATGGAATCCAACTGCCATTAAGCAATAACTTCTGAAATCGACTAGGAGAAATATCTTTAAAAAGTCTAACTTTCAAAGCATTTTCATATAAAAATGTACGTGACATTTAACAATACTCTTCCATTCAAATTTATTGACCGGGAATTTACCTTGAAGGATATACGATCCTGTGGCATCTTTTAGATTAAATTTATCCAGCAGTCTGTTTTGTTTTGTTTTGTTTTTTTCTTTTTTGGGGGGGGTGGGGGGTGGGGTGGGGGTGGGAATAAAGCCAGTTTGTTTAACTTGCAATCCTGGAATCCGATACCTAAAAAGACGGACTAAAAATAATTATTCCTAAAAATAAACTGCAGGTAACCTGCAAAGTTTCTCAAAGAATATTAGGGTCTTTTTTATATCAATGCAATCTTGAATTAGTAAAGTACCTGATATACTTAATGCAACGTCAGTTCGCATATATCTAGAGAAACCTTGTACATGGTCAGCGCAAACTCGATGGCCTCTCTCTACTACAAGTATATTCTGAAGGCTAGGTTAAATTAAGTTTCACAATTATACAACGCTCGGGGTATTGCACTATTTTCATACAAAATCTTAGCAGTGCGCGGATTATATCCACTCTAATTTACTCCAATACCAATAAAACTAAACACCGTACTTACAAGTTCATCGTTAGCCTCTTTAAGTTTGTATCAATTCTGCTATACTGAGACACATTAACACCTAAATGTCTTGTTAGGAGTCTATGCTCTTAAAATAAGTAACAGAAAATAGTGAAAGACAACAAGCTTTGTAAAATTTAACAAGTATAATTTATTTTTCTAGAATAAAAAGTGAAAATGATTAAAAAGAACTTACGTACTGCGAATTAAATCCCAAAATAATCCAAGAATCCTAGTAATTTAAAGTCCTGAATAAAACTCAGTACAAGTCTCAAAGAAATCTAAAATTGAAGGCAATGACGTGTCTGTTATAGCTTATGGAGTGTTGAGTTGTCAACAGTCTTTTGTTGAATGACAGTAATATACTTCCAGGTTTGAATTCAGTATAAATTCCAGTAAATGTCTCTATCCAATAATTTTATCAGAGCACGTTTGTATTTCCTGAGAAAATAATCACTTGAATTCAATAATTTGAAGAAAATAAAATTCAGCCCAACTGGTTACAACATAATACAACTTGAAAGTGCTAGATATTAAAGCACGAATGACCAAGTCCTCACAATTAAAAGATTATATAGTTCTCTATTTGACCTCAGGTCTCAATTAGCATTTTCTAAAACAAAACATTACATAATAGAAAATAACCTTCTGGAATGATCCTGATGTTTACAAAATCAAAACAATAAACTGGATTACAATCAGGAAATTCCAAAACTTTGACCCAAATAAATATATTTACTTCTTCTTTTAATAATGATCCTGATATTAAGCCCATACACATATAGAATAATTTAGCTATGTATGAGTTGTTTACACAAAATGAAATAAAAAACAGTAAATCAGGTTAAGCAGAAATGAACTCAATTTTGGACAAGGTCAAGTCCAATACAATGTTACATTACAACAGCATGTAATAAAAAATAATTTAAAATATAACTAACAAACAAACAATTAAATTAAATATACATAACAGTCTACATGATTCTATTTCTGAACACTCTCAAAACCCAAGAACCACTGTCTATTGTTTCTTTTGTAGTCAAACGAGTTTTCGTTGAATACTGCTACAGTGTTAGTTTTCTTGGAATTGTAACCAATTCCCCACTAAATGGTGTAGTCGTTACATATTAATAGTAACTGATCTAACCTTGACTTCAAAAGACGTCCAAGAAGCGTATCGTCTGCTTACAGTTGGACACAGGTAAGGAATCTCTACCAATACATAACCATTCATATACTTTAATAATATACGAAGTTTATTTATAAACACAATGTAAAGCCACGGGGATAATATACCACCTTGGCGTGTTCCTTTTAAACAGGATATTTTTGTGAAATTCTTTTAGAGAGAATAACTCTGCCATACATATTCGAGTATCAGCTGACAATCGTAATATGGAGTTGATGCTAATATGATATAATTTGTAAAATAAACCGTCATGCCATACGTTATCAAAAGCTTTCTGTGTCAGGAAAAAAGGTGAATACAATCTATGGTTTTATTACCAAAACAAACTAGCTCGTGTACTGAATAGGAGGCCATGTACAACCCAGACTCTACTGAAAGCCTCCCTGAAGAGGATTAATTGAAAATTCAGAATACTTAAGACCACTATGTATCTATTTAATAAAATCTTTTCAAAAACCTTACAAATAACTGGAAGAAGCGTTATTACCCAATAATTATTAGGATCACTTTTCGTTTTGATCCCTCCTTTAAAGAGTTTTGCTATCAGATCTTCTTTTAGTTGATCAAAAACACGCACATATATCAACATAGAGTTGTAAAGAGTAAACAAGACTGATCAAAGTGTATTTCCACGGTCTTTAAGATATTCGTAAGTTATATCGTCTACTCCCGATTTAACGTCAGAAATCACAGAAGAATGCTCATCTTGTGATGTAATTTTGACCCATCTCTATAGGTGGACTCCTTCCATGTTCCGACGATTTCACTAACTTCCTTGTGGAAATCCGTATAAATATTGTTCAACTTTGTAGGGAAATACAAAGTTTTAAAATATAATGACCAACGCTCTACAAAATCAATAGGGTCACAATAAACAATATCGCAAAACTGAATTTCAAACTGTCTTTGAGATTTGTTTTCTTAAATTAACAGCTCTGCAAAACTGGTTTTGGTCTGCCTCTGCTAACTTATTAATGTCATCATTTTCTTGCTTAAAATAATCTGACACATCTTCTGTGGAGTTTTTGAAAGATTGTTTTCGCATTTTTGTAATGGAGGAGGAATATATATTTTCGATCATAAACTTTTCCATTCTGAACCCAGACTTGCCTTTTTTAAAGCATAGTTTCATTTATTCCTTTCAAATCAGTATTCCAGTATGGCTTTAAGACTGGTTAGAATTTTCAAATGGGGAGAGTCTTTCTGCTCGCAAGAGCTATAGCATGAACTTCTATGCCATGCAAGAAATCAGTTTGCTTATTTTTGGGGAGAAAAGTCTAATACTACTCTAACATTCGTCTAATTCATATCTTGCTAGCTTCAACATTCTTCAAATAGCACTTCAAACGGTAGATGTTTGAATCTAAAAGCCTTTATGACTGAATTTCAAACGATCCTAATATAGGTCTGTCATTTGAAAATTTTATAGAACTATCATGAATTAACATTGCCTCTTTGACCATATTTGTATGTGAAGTCTCAACAATGATGTGATCAATTAGAGACTGACTTGCACCATAATAGGAAATATTTAAGTAGCAGAGACCTTTACAAAAATGAACAGTACTCAAGGAAATTAAATTGTTGAGAGCCAATATGGAATGCAATATTTTACTTCTCGTGCGCTTTGTGTAAAAACGTGGATTGAATTAAAATCACCCATTAACACAACGATGCCATACAATGAATACGGATTGTAATGACCGTGCAATAGATCTTTATAACCAGAGTAGATTTCAAGGAAATGAATGAAGAATTTAAACGCATTATAAGCTAATCTTAATCTGATGCCAACTATGTCATCATCATCAGTCTCTAAAATCTTAACATTATTGTATTTATTATGCTACAAGACGGCCACGCCACTCTTTCCACGGATTCTGCGTATTGGCCACACTGTATCCAACTCAACATTTTCAGTAGACAAATAGTTAGCATCAATAGAGTTTAAGAACCGAAGTTGTTCCTGAAATAATCAATGCTCATAAAGGCCGCATACATCAGTATGTTGCTCTGATGGTCCCTGACGAAGATAAAAATCACTTGACATAATACCTGTGGCATTTCAAGAAAGTATATTTAGATTAAACCCAACCATACTTATGCTGGAAAGAGACAAATAAACCAGTAGATAACAGAAAACTGGCATGAGTGCTCATTCAACGAATTCTTCCCGGTAATACCCATCATTATTATATTGCTAATTAGTTCTGTAATAAACCGCTTTGGACCAAAACTTACTTTCATGGCAATACACAAAGCGGGGCATGGGTGGCCGCGTGGTCTTAGGTGTTCGCCTTTCCATATCACTGACATCTCACTCAGAAGAGATAGTCGCAGTCCTAACAACAATCTGCAACAAGATATGGCAGACAGGAGAATGGCCCAACACATGGACTTAATCCTTGGTCATCGTGCTCCCCAAGAAAGGAAACCTACATCTATGCCAAAACTACAGAACCATCAGTTTGATCAGTCACCCGAGCAAAGTCATCCTGAAGATAATTCACAACAGACTAAAGCCTCCAGCAGAGAAAATTATTGCTGAAGAGCAGGCTGGCCTCCGAGCAGGAAGGAGCACCACAGAACAAATCTTCAATATCAGACTCCTTTGTGAGAAATACCTTCAGCATCAGCAGAATCTAAACCACGTCTTTACAGATTTCAAAAAGGCCTTTCATAAGGTACGGCATGCAGCATTATGGGCAACTATAAGGAAGTACAACTATAAGGAAGTACAACATCAGCTCAGACCTGGTGCAGATTGTTGAGCACCTCTATGACAAAGCCACCAGTGCTGTCCTCATCAATGGCAGCAGGGGAGATTGGTTTCGAAGTACAGTTGGAGTCAAACAGGGATGTATACTGTCACCTACGCTCTTCAACATTTTCCTGGAAAGGGTCATGGAGGATGCCTTGCATGACCACAAGGGCACTGTCAGCATCGGAGGAAGAACAATCACCAACCTTCGCTTCGCAGATGATATTTATGGTTTAGCAGGAGATGAAAAAGAACTGGCTGACTTGGTTGAGCGCCTCGAAACAACCTCCACGGCATACGGTATGGAGATTAGCGCCGAAAAAGCCAAACTGATGACAAACAACACCAATGGCATCAGTGCAGAAATAAAGGTCAGTGGACAGAAGCTGGAAAGAGTCACAAGCTTCAAGTACTTGGGATCAATTATCACAGATGAGGGCTCCAAACCGGAACTACTTTGCAGGATTACCCAGACAACAGCAGCAATAACAAGGTTGAGACCAGTATGGAAAGATACCAACATTGCTCTTGGTTCCAAAATAAGGCTGATGCGCTCGATTGTCATATCCATCTTTCTGTATACTTTTGAAACATGGACGGTCACATCAGATCTACAAAGAAGGATTCAAACCTTTGAAATGAGATGCTACCGCACGATCTTGGGTATCTCATACATTGACCATGTAACCAATGATGAAGTCCACAACAGGATCCAGCAAGCCATCGGGTCCTATGAAGACCTCCTGACCACTGTAAAACAACGTAAACTGAAGTGGTACGGTCATGTCTTAAGATCATCTGGACTGGCAAAAACAATCTTCCAAGGCACAGTGCGAAGGTGCAGAAGAAGAGGCAGACAGAAAAAGAGGTGGGAAGACAACATTAAGGAGTGGACAGGCATGGGATTTGGAGATTCCCAAAGGGCAGTAGAGAACAGGGAAAGATAGAGAGAATTGGTTGTAAAGTCAACTGTGGTGCCCCAACGACCTCTTGGGTTAAGGGATTGATGATGATGATGATGATGATGATGATGATGATGATGATGATGACATCTCACTTCTGTACGTGTGGATTCGAGTATCGGGCTCGGCCAACGTGGGTTGTGAGAGCTTCCCTTGGGTCAGTGGTTCCTACTGGGGCTTTCCCGATTCTTGCCGCCATGTATAGCCTATCATGTGCTCAACAATGGCGTTAAACCCATAACAACAACAATGCCTAAAGCAATTTAGATGAAGTGATACCAAACATGTGCTAGTGGACAAACAGACTTCAGAAGATGGATGTTCAACAACAGACGACAGACGACGGACGACAGGCCATCCAATAAGTTCTTCTATGTCCAGTAGAGCTAAAACGTTTGTACATTATTATTTATCTTGTAGATACGAGAAAAAGATAGATTTCAGTTTTGATTCTGTTACATAGTGTTGAAATTGTATTATAGTGTTCTCGTCGTTTTTGCTGGGTTTTTGTGTAATTTCTTTTGCCCTCCAGAAATGATTAGCTCCATAAACTTGTCAGCACTCTCTGAAACTATCAAAATAGACTATGATAATTGTTCTATTTTGTACCTGTGCACCTAAAATATACATCACATATAATCTAACTTTTACTTACATCAAATAGGTGATATAATTCTTTCCTCATACCGTACTGTTTTAGCACTCCTTGCTATTTGGATAGAAGCTTATATTGATGTTATAATCATGAAAACTGTAAATAATCTTTTCTAAATCATTGAAGGGTATAGATTTATGCTACAAAACAACAAATCAACATATTTTTTTTTCTATTAAATGGGGTTTTGTGGGGGGGGGGTATTTTTTTTTTTATTTTTAATTGGGTTTTTTTGTAACACAACTAGTATTGACCATACCGTTATTCCATCCAAACTTACTTCTTGATACTGAGTTTTCTTTTATGCTAAAACTCATAACAGGTTCATATCAATTCTCGGAAATTATCGAATCTACAACAATATATCTTTGGCCAGTGGCATAGCCACTGCCCAAGCAATTAGGAAAGGTCCCCTTAATTAAGCTTTACGGGGGAAGGGGTAGACAGAATGTATGTTTTGCTAAACATTTGATTATTTTCCCCTCATCTCAGTGGCTCAATGCACAATAAATATTTTGCATGTAAAGTATGCGTGTTCTCGCACTGTCGAGGGTATATTGAGTACGTGCAAAGCAGCTTCACGATATAATAATAAGTGTTCTTGGTTGTTCTTGTACCTCCACGACATATAGATAACACAGACACTTTACAAGTATTTTCATACTGTAAGTATAGTAAACACTAATTTTTTCAGTTCATGGAGTTTTCAGTTCAAATTACTTTTTCTTAGTTGAAGCCATTTCGCTCAGGCTTCATATAATAGCATTCCATTGACAGGAAAACATATGTTGCATATGTTACGTCTATTTAATTTGTGTGCTTGGCCTTTATTCATAATTGAGAATAGAGTTTTGGTGTGTACGTGCATTTAATCTTCTTGTAAGTTATAAACAGCTATCTGCTTGGATTTGCGTTCAATACCTAGCTTTGATTATGACCTTAAAATGGTATTGCGACAAATGGCTAGTAAGGATGTTATAAGGTTCAGATCAGCAAGTTCATTCACTCTTATTTTAATATCAGTGTGGAATCACATTTAGCTGTATTCAAATGTAATTTGATAGGAATTCTATATTTAAATTATTCACTGGAATTACATGGTACTCACTGACATATTCGGACTAAAACATTACTTTGGGATTATTGTGAATTCGTTCAAAAACATTCTGGATTGCATCATAGTGATACAGCAAAACTATTGGTACATCGGCACTTTCAATATTATTGGTACAACAGCACATATATGATTGGAATTCATTCGGAACATTCTATACTTTTAGACTTGTGATGGAATATTCAGGATTATCTGGGATTTAACTCACAATACTGTAAGTTCCTATTCCATCTTAACCTTGTAACTAATTAACTTATTTATTGAATTTAAAAACTTCTTAGTTTTGCGACCGCTCCGGTGGACTAGTGGTTAGAGCGTCCGCCTCAGACGCGGGAGGTAGCGTGGTTCGAACCCCGGCCGAGTCATACCAAAGACTTATCAAAATGATACTAATAGCTGCCTCGCTGTGCGCGCAGCGTTAAGAGGTTAGTGTTAGGACTGGCCGGCTTGGTCAGGATAATGTGACCGGGTGGGGCAAAATGCTACATGTCTGCGGAATGATACCCCAGTGCTAGACATCACTATAAACTGCCACACTGCAGACATCGTAGCAATATAACTGAAATTTTTTTAAAGCTACGTTAAAAATCTAAATCACACACACGCTTAGTTCTGCTCTCTCTATTATTTAGTTTGAGACCATAGAGTCGTAACACATATCACAATACTTTGCTGTTTCCTCACATATCTTTACTTTGTTATATTATTCATATGGACCATTTCCGACAGAAACATGTTTTGGAATATCTCGTCACACTGAAACCCACCACTGATCACAAAACAATGGCAAGATCAAAGTCCACATATATAATAATGTTTTATTTAAGTGCCTGTAGAATCTATACATTTTCAGATTTTGGGTTCATTTTTTTTTATTCCATTTGTCAACACCAAATACTGTACAAACAAAACTGACCTGACAATATAGCCTACAGGTCTTCAGTGCTAAATATATCCCTGTATATTTTGTAAATGTTTTTTTTTATAAATTGGACTGAAATGGGTGTGATACATATTCCTGTGCATTGCATTCAGTTAATTTTTGTGAAAGTTTAAAATTTTAATAAAAATATAAAATAAATCACAGTTCCATCGCCATCTTCAAAATTCGATGCAAAACAACAATTCAAAACCAGGACAAATATGTAGTTAAATTGTGCAGGGTGAGGAGTTGCTTATCGACATCACCAGGGGAGCAGTACCAGAGCTTTGAAAAAGGGAAGTAACTGATATGAAAAAAACCCCACAGTTCTGTCCATGTTGACAACTTAAAAAGACCTAAAATATTGTCATCGTTCAGTGATTAGTGTTGTAAAATGGTCTATTGATTATACGAGGCAAATGTGCCAAACAATGTTTTATCTAAAAATAAACAAAATACTACAGGACCAAAAACCAAGCAGTTTACTAAGGACAGTATTTCATTTCAGTGTCAGCTTTACATGCATCCAAACTCTATTATGTTATGAGGGCGGGATGCATTAAAGAATGCATATTGTATAGTAGCTATAACTACTTCTTGAAATAGGCCGCCAATAATGACAGATCCGTTTGACATTTAAGTGGAAGAAAGAGAGAGAGAGAGAGAGAGAGAGAGAGAGAGAGAGAGAGAGAGAGAGAGAGAGAGATTACATACTTGTAATGTCAATGTGCAGAAAAAAAATTTCATCTTTCAGCCATGGTGACCTTGAACTTTTGTAAAT
>JAECUM010017849.1:0-58592 GCA_016617855.1 Megalonaias nervosa | reverse complement strand
ATATATATATATATATATATATATATATGGAGTATGATTTGGGGGGTCACGTGACTCCCCTTGACCTATGCTGCAGGCGCCCATGCTCAGAATAAACTGATAGGAAATATCTTTTTGATGCTAAAGCAGGGGCGGGGAGTTGCTTGTTATTACAGTCAATAAAGAATCTTTTTTTAATCAAAATAAATGAAAACGAAAACAAAACAAAATAAAACAAAACAAAACAAAAGCAAAACAAACAAACAAACAAACAAACAAACAGCAACAACAGCAACAGCAACAACAACAAAGCAAAGGAATTGTTATTTATGTCGTTAACAAATGATAAAATGCTAGTCTTCACGAAAAATGCCAAACGATGTGCCCGCATACAACTTAGACAAATGTGACTGAACTTGCATGAAATGCTGTTATTCGATATTCTGTGTTACCGATACAGTATTGTATATCAGTTATACTCAGCGAGTAGAGTGGAAACGTTGTTTTGTCACGAACGGCCTCTTTTATTAAGATGTGTAATCAAAAGTTTTTCTTAAAAATGTGTGCTATTTATCGTTGAGTTTAACAGGCATGCGATACCGTGACAAAAAGAATATCGAATGGCAACAGGTCAGACAAAAGTTGAGGGGCGAAAGAAAAAACAGTTTGTCGAGTTGTAAGTTTATTGAGTCAAAGTATGATCGATATGCTTCAAAACAAGTAGCGTTCTTAAGGTTTTCCTCCAATTATTGTTCCATGCATGTCGAATTACATTTTGTAGTCCATATCATTTTCTGGCAGTTTGAAAATTTTCCCACAGTTTATTACGGCACTATTTATGTGAAATACAAATTTTGTTTAATCGAATGTCATTTATTCACAGCCAGTACAAAAGACCTTTTCAAGGTGGGCTTGCATTCTCTTCGTTGTGAACCAGTCTGTTAGAATATTATACTTTTTAAAGTGTATTGGAGTGCCAAGGCATGGGCAGGAAAAGAACAAAGTGACCCAATCTGTCAGAATATTGGACTTTTTAAAGTGTATTAGTGTCGAGGTATGAGCACGAAAAGAACAAAGTATTTATCATCAGCACAGCTATAAAGAGAGCAATATTTAATAAAACAAACGTGTCTTGGATGAAAACAACAGAAGTAAGATCAGAGGACTGTCCCCTGTGTAACCAACTTTTTCAATTTCTGACCATCGATTTAAGACACCCTGCATTTTTATGTGCTGCTTACGATTTGATAGATAGTTCGATATGGGACCTACCTAATCATCTGACATACCATAAAGTCAGTAGAGACAGCTCGATATGGGACTTACCTAACCATCTGAAGACCATAAAGTCCGTATAGATGTCTCGGTATAGAACTTAATTAACCATCTAAAAACCATTAAGTCCATACAGATAGCTCGGTAACGGACTTATCTAACCATCTGACAAACGATAACGCCTATATAATTAGCTCGAGATGGGACCTACCTAACCACCTAACAAAACAGAAAGTACGTACACATTGCTCGATATGGGACTTACCTAACCATCTGGCAAACCATAAAGTCCATAACTTGCAAATAAACATATCACAAAGGAGGTAGTCAAAAGCTTTCTAAAACCCCACCAGAAATTAATGTATTTGTTGTGTCAAAAGCATTTTTCCAGTTTCAAGTAAATGTAAAACGGTGGTCTTGCATCTGAAGTTCTTCAGATTCTAAATTCTTGCAGAGTTCTCTCTTGAACTCTAATAAATCGGATGATCTAATTCTGTATTCTCAAGCAGAACCTGCTTGGTGCCAATGTACAAGAGAAAAGTACTACGACCGTTCCCTTGGGGTCTATGTCACTTTGCTGAATAATTCTCCATAAGTTGTAGCACTATGTTCCTGAGTGGCTAAGCCATGTCATAATACATTATAATATATTTGGATGTATTTCAGTTTGTATGTAGTAACCTTTGGGGAGCTGTATCGATGGCCTTCGAAACGTTGTGGATTAAAAGGACAGCTTACTACACTTTGCTATCAAGGTTTTCGGCCATGTCTTCAGTGTGGTTGATAATCTGTGTCTCGCACGATCTTTTTAAACGGAAGCCAGGGTGAAAATCTACCAGTCCTCGTTTTTGCTCCAAGTCTTTTATGGCATGCATACAAATGAAACGATCAAAAATGTTCGAATGTCCAAAAACCTGGATGATAATTGACTGTTGTGCAACTGTTCCTCTTTTTGTAAATGACAGATATTGGTAGTCAGCCAATGATGGCACATTCTTTATCTGTTATGATTGTGCAAATATCAGTTGTAAATATAGAGCATTATCATCTCCTGTTTTATAAGTATCATGAAAGAAATCTTGTAAGGTCCTCTTGCCTATTTAACATTCAGATTTCTCAGCAGTTGACCATACCAGATGTAATGTGGGATCCACAGTTGGTGGGATAAACGAGTTCTCATTGTAAGGCTTATTACTCGAGTCCTCCTTTGTGTATACAGATTTATTATTCTCATGTAGAGTGGATACCTCACATGTGTCTCTTCTCTTTGTCTTAATATACTGCAAGGACTTCTTGATTATCCTGTGTTTCCTTTCGTCTTCTAACTTGATGCCCATTCCGAATAGTCTGTATGTATTCTTCCTGACTGGCATGGAACAACAACAACAACAACAACAACAACAATAAAACAAAATAACAAAACAACAACCAACCAACAAAACAAAACAAAAAAACAACAACAACAACCCCAATCAACAAAACTCTCAAAACAAACTCAAAACAACAATAACAACAACACCGATTAACAACTGGAACCTTTATCGGAAATTTGGTGGATATGCCGCCTCGGAACTCAAATACCAGGCGATCTGAATCAGGTTCAATAGAAACATATGCACGTTTTAAAACTTGATTGTTTCTTTAATCTCGTCCATAAATTTAGCAACACATGATCTTTGCCCTACATACTAGATGTTACCTGGGACAAACTTTTGGGTAGCCATATCTCGGTCACAAAATACAGATTGATTGCCGCACACTGATGCGTTTCCTTTGTTTCAAGCAACTAAATACTGGGTCATCTGCATGCAACTTTGAACAAATTAAATATCTTGTTAAACTGGACTACTTGATTTCCACAGCAAGGCTCAGGAAAACTACTCGTCCTCTCGTCCTGACCTAGTAAAATATGGCTGGGCTGAGTAAAACTTAACCACATACTCGTCCCTTGGCGCGAGCAGATAACAGATTTGTACCTGAGAATAAATATGAGTGCATTTTCTACCCTGAACAAGCGCCGAAGTTCAACATCGCTTAACATTTGGCGTGTGTTAGTTGTAAATAACCTATGTCAAACATGCCTAGTATTCGTTGTGAGTCTAGAACATGTTGCAAAGGATACGAAATAATCATCTGGTTGTTTTCTTTATTTAAATTCGGGTACCTGATGTAAGCTTCATACTAAAATTTGTGCATTTTAAAAACATATTATGTTGTAGTTTCGACCGCTCCGGTGGTCTAGTGATTAGAGCGTCCGCCTCGGATGCAGGAGGTCGCGGGTTCAAACCCCGGCCGAGTCATACCAAAGACTTATAAAAATGGTACTAACAGCTGCCTCGCTTGGCGCTCAGCATTAAGAGGTTAGTTTTAGGACTGGTTGGCCTGGTGTCAGGATATTGTGATTGCTACATGTCTGCGGCATGATGCCCCAGTGCTAGACATCACTATAAACTGCCACACTGCAGACATCATAGCGATATGACTGACAAATTTTTAACAATCCAAAACTCTCTCTCTCTCTCTCTCTCTCTCTCTCTCTCTCTCTCTCTCTCTCTCTCTCTCTCTCACACACACACACACACACACACACACACACACACCTACCTTATAGTTTCACATGCAGCCTTTCATTTCTTTGTATTTACGGTGCAAATTTTCAGTAATACAGGCGTCTAAGACTTTTCAGTAATATATATGCATCATTTTTAAGTTTCTCTTTATTGGTCTTTGGTCTTTATTGGTAAAAGCACGGAGACGTTAGGAGACAGAGAATATAAAAATACTTTCATCTAGTCAGGCATTCTTACAGTTGTCTCATATCACCGGTATTTTCAAGACACTTTCTTTATTGAAAGATTGTCACGCCAGCAGACGTTTCTCCAAGAATGTGATAACTTTTCACAAGAAAAATGTTTCCAACTCACATTCAAAATGAGCATTTTAAGTGTCTCAGCCGATTCCCAATAAGTTTTACATAATATCGAGACCGCTCCGGTGGCCTAGTGGTTAGAGCGTCCGCCTCGGATGCGGGAGGTCGTGGGTTCGATCCCCGGTCGAGTCATACCAAAGACTTACAAAATTGGTACTAACAACTGCCTCGCTTGGCGCTCAGCATTAAGAGGTTAGTGTTAGGACTGGTCGGCCTGGTGTCAGGATAATGTGACTGGGTGGGACATCATGTTACATGTCTGCGGCATGATGCCCCAGTGTTAGACATCACTATAAACTGCCACACTGCAGACATCGTAGCGATATGACTGAAAAATTGTTAAAGCTACGTTAAAAATCATGATCACATCACATAATATCGAGAAAACTGCTGTTTGGTCGAAATCTGGTTGGGTAATGTCCTAGAAGAGTTATATTCCTTTTGGCCAATCAGCAATGTTCTTTTTTTTTTATGACATCCGTGTTTAGTTTTTGAGAATGGAGGATTGGCCAAAAATGGATCATTTATTACGAAAGTTGGTGGAAATTGTGACTATTATAATTCTTCTTTCAACGCAGGTTACTTACATTTCTTTAGCAAAATGGAATCATATACTTCCATAAATATGTGCTGGCGTCTTTACTTTGGCATGCCAATGTATTAATAAAGCTGCATAATCTTGCAAATATTAGAGATTTGGGGAAAACATCAATGGTTTTCCAGACAAAATTAAAAAAACATTATCGGTCTCGTAACTTCTCCGACATCCAGCTCATAGAGATGTTTGATAGCTTGATGAGAAGGAAATGTATGACATATACACTGGCCCAATGGAGGGCAGGGAGGCATATAGCCCGGGCCTCAACCTATATGGGACCTCAAAAAGCGTTTTTCAATAAACAATTCTGAAAATAATAACTATACCTCTCAGGGTTGGATTCAAATCTTCGTAGAGTAAGAATTACAAATTCTCTAAGTGTATGACAGTATTATTTGTTCATAATGTTGTTAAGAATTCATATATATTATCATAATAAAGGGGCCTTTACCGATCACTGCCACCTCACTTCTTTCCGCGTGGGTTCGAGCCTTGGGATTGCCCAATGTGGATATGTGAAAATGCTTGCGTAGCTTCCCATGGATCGGTGGTTCTTACCGGGATTTTCTAACTGGCGATATGGTTACCCTATCTAGTGCTGAGAAATGGCGTTACCCCATTCCTAACAAAATCCACTATTATAATTGTAATATAACATAGTGTAAGATAAGATTTATTCAGTGCAGGTTAAGAAGCAACGCAATACAAATTAAAATTGCAATGTATCATCACCTAAAAAAAAAAAATAGGATGACACACAATATAAATGAATAAACATTCACTTATTTCCAGTTTGGTCCTAATTAATTAATTATTGATTACATGAGATCTGGCAGGCATTACAAATAGAAATATGCAAAACTTATACGAACACATATAAAGGGCAAATCACCATATAGCATCATATACCATTACAAAGAGTAAATGGCGCCAGGGGTGACGATGAAGACCCAAAAGGGGTTCGGCCCCCCCCCCAAGACCTCTGGCGCCCCCGGCAACCGCCCTGTCCGCCCCCCCAGTTAGTAATCATTATATTTAAAAGTATATAAATATTATTAAATAAAGTGGAGAATTAAGATATAGCAAATAACAAATTTGTCAGGATCACAATTTAAGCATTAAATGACATTGCACACAAGATATTCACTGATCTTGGGCAACGCAACACACACACACACACACACACACACACACACACACACACACACACACACACACACACACACGTGTGTGTATGTGTGTATTACAAAATTAAAATTCAGAACGTTAAACAGAGAGCATAACTGTAAGCAAGAATAAAAGAGAATGTTTTCAGCAGACCTTTAGTCTCTTCATCACCACATACTTTCAGTCACAGGGGTTCGTATCACTGCTTACAATTTACCTCTCATACATGTACTGTATAATAGCTACAAGTGTAGTTATTATATAGTACATGTATGACAGGTAAATTGTAAGCAACGATACGAGCCCCTGTGCTTTCAGTATATACTTTTACTTCAGACAGAATAAAAAAGCTGGGGTGCTCCGATAAAGTGCAAGAAGTACAAAAAACAAACAACAACAACAATAACAATGGCAGCGCCCATGAACATAACTTGTGAAATGCATGGATTTTACCGTTGTTCTTATTTATACTGAAACCATTATAGCTTTTGGTTTCATGGGCCCGATTTGATCCCATAAACTAATCAATGCAGTTATCTCAGGGATCAGGGTAAGAGCTGAATTCCAGGATGTTGAAAAGTAGATTGTTCCTCGTATAAGGAATTTTATAATTTTATTTTTGCATTTTGCTTTCACATCATGTGTTAGCTGCAAGTGCAAGCTTTTTGTCATACAGAATTAAAGAAATTTATTTATTTTTGTAATTTTGAGAGAAAACATCGACATCTGTTTTTTTTACCAAATTGTGTTCATACTACAAACTGTACAATGTAAGATGTATCACATGTTATTTATGTTTTGGTGCTGCGTCGTACTGCTTAAATAACGGCCTTGTGTAGCGTGTTCCGATTTTGACTGACATGGGAATGTGAGACCAGATTTTCAAGAATATCTCACAAACTTGGCAACACATATGGAAGCTTTTCCACAAAGTAAAGATATGTTGATTTAGGCGGACTTTATGCCTTTTTTCAAATAAATTCAAATTCTCACATAAATAAATGGGCGAGTTTTAAAGTTTTGTAGACCTACATTTCAGTTGTTTGGAATGCAATGGAAGCCGGGAATGCTGAAATTGGTTAAAAGGATGATAAATATCTTGAATGAAACGAAGCTATCAAAGCACTTTATTCAGTATTAGTTTTTATTCATTTCTTTAAGAAAACAATTGTCAACCTAGTACAGTTTCTGCATTCTCAGCTTCCATTGCATTCTAGCCAGCTGAACAGAATATGAAAATGCATCCATTTGCTACTGTTAGATTTTGATTCCATCAGGATAAAGACAGCAAAGTAAATATAATCAATTAGATTTAAATTTGTGGAAGAGTGTCAATATAGGCTGTCAAGTGTGTGAGATAATCCTGAAAATTTGACATCTCGTTCTCCTGTCATTCGACTTGGGAACATGCTACATAAGGCCATCATTTAGACAGTAAAACAAAGTACCAAAACATAATAACATGTGATACGTCTTACAGTTGTAGGACTACATTCACACATGATTATTATGTTTCATTGATGGAGAAAAAATAATGGAGTAGGAGGGAGAGAAAAATTATAAGATAAGGAAGATTTAAATAACTTGGTCTTGACCATCTGACTAATTTAATACTATCAAGCTATAGATTTCATTTGATCTTAAATACTTGTGATTTGACCCTTTGTTGTTCTAAATTCATCAGAATGGAGAGTTCTGGCTTGAAAGATACCAAATTGGGAGACTTGCTACAGCTCAAACTTAAAATTTTAGAAGTCAATGCCTCTAAGTTTAATAATATCATGGTAGTTTCTTTATAAGTACATGTATAAAGAATAAAATCTGTCACAAAAACATTTCACTGACTGCTTTTGATGTGTGTGATATAGGCATCTTTGTACATGTTCTTGTATGTGAGAAAAGTAGTTTGTGAAAATACGAAGCATGTGCCATTCAGTCATGAGTAATTCCAAAGCATGAAATAAATCCCTGAGTGTAATGTCTGGTAAATTTGTACTGAATGGTTAATTAAATCACCCAAATTTTTAAATATTTTGCCAATTGAATCAAATTAATCACCAGTAAAACATAATTAAAGTTTGTCCACTTACCTTTGACAACTGGCTTTGTGAGCTGCCATATGTTTCATAGTTTAGTCAGATTGAATAAAATATGATGGACAAGTAAACAAACGCTGATATTTGATCAAAAGTTAATCCAGTCAAGTCATAACTGATTTCCTCTTCCTCAGGCTATCATAAAACATCAAAGATAATCCCAAAACAGTCTAACCTTGTTTCTTTTATGCATACCTAAGAGTGACACCGGTGATCTTTTAGCTCCCCCAGTTCCTATTGAATTTACATATGTGTGATATTATTGTCTGATGAGGTGTAAACTGTAGTGGTGCATACATTAGATTTGTTATGGACAGTGCATGCTCTGTAAGAAATGCCAGAGGCAGATCGAGGGTAATTAATACTGATGCTTCGACCCAAATCAATCTGCATCATAAAAATGTCCAGGTTGGAATTTCCATACATCAGAAATGGGTCACATTAAAATTCTGTGTGTAGCAACTTGATAACACATCAGTTGAGAACCCTGAAACGTGCATGTATTTGTATATGACTTCTCTGCCAGAGTAGTGATTAGAAAATAGTAAGAGATGTAAAAGTTTAAATTGATGATAACAGACATTAAACACTCAGTTTTATCATACTTTATGAAAATAGTTCATTTGTCGCACATTGAGTTGCTTTTTAACTTTGTGACTGTATTAATGATAACCTTGAAACTGGTGACAGTTGAAAATAGTATCTGATAGTCTCATGCAAATCTTATCTTTCTATTATAATAAAATGAAATAGTGGATTAATTCATTTATCTTTACTAGTATTGAGCAAAACAAGAAGAACCCAATGAAATGGATATGCATATATTTGTGCTGCAAAAGAATGGAATTTCATTCACACCTGGAAGGTTCATGTGTGCCTTTCTTGTAAAGCATCATCATCATTGTCATCATCATCAATCCCTTAACCCAAGAGGTCGTTGGGGCACCACAGTTGACTTTTACAACCAATTCTCTCCATCTTTCCCTGTTCTCTACTGCTCTTTGGGAATCTCCAAATCCCATGCCTGTCCACTCCTTAAGGTTGCCTTCCCACCTCTTTTTCTGTCTGCCTCTTCTTCTGCACCCTTGCACTGTGCCGTGCAAGATTGTTTTTGCTAGTCCAGATGATCTTGAGACATGGCCGTACCACTTCAGTTTGCACTTTTTTACAGTGGTCAAGAGGTCTTCATAGGATCTGATGACTCATTGGATCCTGTTGTGGTCTTCTTCGTTGGTTACATGGTCAATGTATGAGATGCCCAAGATCTTGCGGTAGTATCTCATTTCGAAGGTTTGAATCCTTCCTTGTAGATCTGATGTGAGTGTCCATGTTTCACAAGCATACAGAAAGATGGATATGACAATCGAACGCATCAGCTTTATTTTGGAACCAAAAGCAATGTTGGTTTCTTTCCATATTGGTCTCAACCTTGTTATTGCTGCTGTTGTCTGGGCAATCCTGCAAAGTAGTTCTGGTTTAAGCATCAGAAAAGTTGATTTCAAACCAAGTTACTGCAGAGGAACAGCATTTTAGATTGCTCGATTATATGATAAGTGACATTAAAGATGGCTTTGTATGTGGAAGACAATAGCTCACAATGGAGTAGTATGGGAGAGAAAGGTGACAGCTCAAAGTAGAGCAAAATCAATTAAGAATTCTCAGCTTTATGTCGTAGGAAAAATGACAAGATCTAGAGTGTTTTTTTCACCTTAATCCCTCTCCCGTCAGAACCATTAAATTTAACTGACTGTTTATTGATTTGGGATTCCAGCATGCACATCCATCCTCAGTTGATCAAGCAAACCCTAGCAGCATCTCTAGTCAAGTGTGCCGCAGACAGTTCAGAGCACAAATTGGCCTGATCAGCCATTCACATACTCACAGAAACCAAACCTGTTAGTGATGTCACGGTCATCTTTGCACTTGACATGTTCAGCACATCAGTGGATACTCCACTCAGTTGTTTTTGTTTGCCCATTGAGACACATGTTATAAAGAGCTACTTTGAAAAGAGAATGCATAGCAGGTCACAAGTTGACCATTTGTCACACTTTGGATGAAGTATACATTGATGTTTTTAGTTCTACACTTAATGCATTATTAACACTAACCCAGATAATGGTAAGAAGAATGTCCACGTTAATAATTGTATGTAAAGCATGATTGTGTAGCTCAACCTATCGGTGTTGAAAATTATTTGATTCCAACGAACAAGCTGTCAGCATGTTCCTGCTCACTTTCATACCGGATGATTAGCAATGCAACAGACTACAATATTACATTCTTCCCTCCATTTGTACCATAATTCCTTAGAATTGCCTATCACTAAATATTTCCTGCTAATACATAGCTGGATGAATTTATCTTAATGCTGTTAGTCAGGTTGAACATGTCCATTCTTTGCACTCATTCTTTGATCGACACTAACACCCTGTATCATACTGCAACATTTCTGTCTAATGCTTTTTCAGTTAGACAAGCAATGTCTTGATCCCTGGTATGGGTTTGACAGTATTTTCGGATGGGGAAATACATGTTGATAACAACGTCATCTATATTTTACTGCAGGTTTCTTCACAGACAGCTGCATCTTAAGGTGCTCATGTCTGCAGATATGTCATCTTCCCTCTTTGTAAAAAGTATGGAATCTGTGCTCATTTTTACCACGATGCTCTGTGCTGCTGTGAAGCAACCAATCATTGCAGTTCCAGGGAAAGTTTCCAAAGTAGTCATTATGGGAATGACATCACTGTTGTGCAGATGATGTCACTAACTAACCAATCAAGAGATGCATATTTTCTAGCTGCCTATGATATTGGCTTGCCAATTTAGGCCAGATACCAGTGAAGCAGATTCCCTGTTCACTAGCTTTTTCTGACATCATCTGTTATTTTAATTTCATGTTTGTTTTTATCAAAGTTTTTTTCGTTAGATTGGTTTTGATTCTTTTGTGTAGAAAGACTTTTATACCGCTCCCAGTCACATAAATGTCACTTGTGACCGTGATTTTCATCCTAACACTGTGGCTATAATATTTCGTCGTCTCTATGATTTTTAAAACAAAATGTCATCTTGCTTGTCTTTGTTCATGTGCATTACTCTCTGCATGGTTGTGTGCACTTTGCTTGCATTGTTTAGGATGTAGTTCCAAATTGATTGGATGGGTTTGTGGGTTTTGAGGAAAGAAACGTTTCTGATAGACTTCAAAATAAACTGCTAAAGTGGAATGAGGGGAATAGTGAGGTATTTTACATTTTGCTAGAAAAAAATCTTGTACATTTGGTGTTTTACTTATTTCTAGAGCTTCCTCAAGCAGGATCAATTATTGAATTAAGATCAAATGGACAGAAGAGTTGTACTTTTTCTTGGAATATTTTTTTATTGTCTTAACATTACCATTTAAACTTCATATTTTGGTATTAATAATCAGAGGTCTCAATGTGAGTCTCTACTCCCAATTTTAGGTCCTCAACTTTTAATTTTTAAGGGTGGGTCTCAAGTTTTTATATCTAGAATTGCGATTTTTTTGAAGAATCTTAACTGCTATACTTATTTCATGAAATTATTTTGTTGTTTGAATATTAATTTGCATTTTCACTTCATTGCAGCATAATAACTCTGATTCTATTAAAATGCTCCAGTAAAATACATACATCAACTCCATAATGGCAGACATTCTTCAGAAATCTAACCGTTTCCTGAGATTTAAGAGCAGTAAAGGAGGTGGAGTGTGTGTTGTCAGGGAGATATATCGCCGAGAAACAGTGCCATGCCAGAGTTCTCTGTGCCTTAATAACTGTCAGGAAAACACAGGTTGGTATTTGTGTTTATCACATAAGTATCATGCCAATTTTTCCATATTACTTATATACAGGGTCTTTGCTATGTAGCGATTTGGACAAAATACTTGCCCTTAAGTCTGCCATTACACCAAAACTTGCCAGATATAAAGTTCACTTTGTCTTGCCTTGATTTCACACCATACCCTCACACCCTTTTATTCATAAATTGCATTAATAATAGAAATAAAACTTACTTTATGTAAATTTTGCCTTAAGTTAGGAAGGTGGAAAGTTACAAAAGAACTTGTATGTACTATTGTTAGTTTGGTGCTAATTAGATGTTTATAAATGGAAGAAATTTTATTGCTATCTGCAGAATCCTGTAAAAATTCATGCATGATCCTTGAAAAAATTAGTGAAAAATTGAAATGAAGTAGCCTAAACATAGTAAATTATGACCAGTGAACCTTACATGCCAGTTACTAATAAAATGAATAATTTTATCAATCTTGAATTACATATACATATAAAAAGAGGCCTTCTGCCATGGAAAAGTTGTACATTTTTGACAGTGACCGATTTTTGAGGCTGCTTTTTTGTACGTTAACCATGTTATACAAACCATGGTGAAGTAAAATAAGAAATTTTAAAATGTTTATATGCTCATAATATTATTTCATTGGTATTTTAATCAAATGACATTAAAATATTGAAAAAACATAAGTTTAATGTTTCACATTTTGTTGATTTTAGCAGATTCTTTGACAGGATTGTTTTTGCCATTATTAAAATTGAATAAGACTTTGTCTGTTTCATTATTTAATAAGAGAAAAATTGTAACTGCATAATTTTATTTCTAATCTGTCCCAGAGCACAGGGGCTTGTATTGCTGCTTACAATTTACCTGTCATACATGCACTATACAATAACTACAAGAGAGGACACTTCTCTCCTTTCTTGCATTACCTATTTAAGAATAAACACTGATATTTCAAGCTACATTTCGCGTAGCGTAATAAATTTGGTACCAATGTTTAGGTCAGGCATTTGACTTTGTATGCGTATCCAAAGTTTGGCTTACTATCATACCTTTAAGGAATGCCAGACCATTTTCCCACACTACTGCTTGACATGGCTATGATCGCACAAGCTTAATATGCAAGTGAAATCCTGCCGAATGGAATTCAGTCCTCTCATTGTTTAAAAGAAAATGACATCCTGCATTTCTTTATAACTTATTTTCAGTTGGCCAATGAGAAAGCAGTATTCCATTCAGTGTGTTGTTCTTGCATATGAAGCAGGCGCGATCAAGGCCATGTCGAGCAGTAGTGTTGGAAAATGATCTGGCATTCCTTAAAGATATGATAGTAAGCCAAACTTTGGATATGTATACAAAGCCAAATGCCTGACCTAAACATTGGTACCAAATTTAATACTCTACACAAAATGTAGCTTGAAATATCAGCAGTTTTTTTTAATAGATTGTGCGAGAAAGGAGAGAAGTGTCCTCCCTTGTAGTTATTACACAGTACATGTATGACAGGTAAATTGTAAGCAACGATATGAGCCCCTGTGTCCCAGAGTTCAAAGCACTATGATATACAAAGTTAATAAGTGACATGATATCAATTGTTTTACAGTATAAAGATCATGTCATTTCGAGCTGACCGTGATTTGTCCAAGGAAGGACTACCATAAGTAAAGTCAGGTTTTGATGGCTCAAAAATCAATCTCTTGAATACACAGTATAACTTTGAAGAACATGCTTAGTCCATCTATAATGCATTCTCTTGGCTATGATCACTGAAAACTTGAAAGAAATGAAAATTGGAGCCAAAAATATAGGCCTGCAGTGTTTTGAGCATTCAAATGCTACTGTATTTTGAACCATTAGCAAAACAAAAAATTAGCATCAGTAAATGTTCAGTCACAAATGAGCTAAATGAATAAAACAAACAAACTTAAGATAAATATCTATGTGGCATGTAATAAATATTATCAAGTCTTGTGAGACTGTTACGACTCTTTGGTCTTAAACTTAGTAACAGAAAAGAGTGAGAACTGAACAAGTTTTGTAAAATTCAACAAATAATTGATTTCTCTAAAATACAAAGTGAAAATTTAATAAGAACTTACAGTATTGTGAATTAAATCCCAAATAGTCCTAATGAATTCCAGTGGTGATCCAAATAAATTCCAATATTGAATGTGTTGATGTGTTTGTAGTCTTGAAAGTGCTAATGTGCCAGTGCCTGAAACGTGGCAGCATGTTAACAGTCTTGATGTAACACTGTAATGTAATCCAAAAGGTCCTTGAATAAATTCACATTAATTCCAGAATAATGATTTAGTCCAAGAATTATTATTGAGCACTGTGTAATTCCAGTGAATAATTTAAATAAATTAATCCTCCTAAATTAAAAACTGAACAGAACAACAAAACTGATTCCACTTTAGATGTTAATGTAGGAATAAATAATTTTCAAGTAAACAGCATTAACATAAACATATCTAATACACAGTATAATAAAGCCAGGCTGTAGGTCAGTTTCCATTCTAAAACTTTCTGAGTTATCCACAAGATCTGGAATTTCCAACCAAGAAACTAATGTCCAACACTCAGATACAAGTAAATATGTTTACCTCTGAATAATTAATCTATAATCAGAGAGTAATATTAGCTGTGTATTATGTTGTTTACAAAATAAATGTTGCTAGTCAGGTAGACCCTTAAGTTGATTTTGGACAAAGGTCAGTTATAAAATATAGATATGCACAACATATTATCATGAGGAAAATCCAACATAACAATAAAAATGAATTATTCATAACAGGATGTGTTAGGGATTCTTTTGCATCATATCTTTAATCTTCATCACAGGTCATTATTATTATTATGCATTATTTTACATTAATATATTATCTTAGCTTTATTTAAATTGAAGACAGTAATCTAACAAGCAATATATTTCTATTCGTTTTACAGATGAATTGCATCTCCTTCCAAGGGAGGTAACCCATTACTTAATGCCAGATCCTGCGGTGGCCAGAGACTATCTTGAGATACTGGAAGAATCCAGTTTTACAGGAATAATCTTCACACAAACCACAGTGCACAGTGTAAGCCTGGCTGAAATACTGTTTCATAACTATTAGTGAAATTTTCAAATAGGGCAGTGGAATGGGGCACCATGTTTCCTAGGGTACCCTTGACAGCAATGGGGTTTTTTGACAAGAATGTCACTGTGTTGAAGATTACAATGATTATATATATTTTATATATATTTCCTTTTTCTGCTTCATTGTGAAAATAAAAAAATAAAAAATAAGAAAATTAAAAATCAAGTTAGTGTTACATAAATGTTTCCACTTTTTGCTGTAATTTACTAATGCTTTCAGTGCTCAGGCAATAGATGTCAGATGTCATCAGTACAGTATATTGCTGCAATTAGGCTGTTGGACCCCGGGTTATAGAAACCTTAGTCCATTGTCTCTGCACATTAATACACCAGCACATTGACTGGAACCATTATCTTTTGTTTTCAAGGTTCAGCATGAAGGGAGTAGAAAACTTCTCAGCAGATTGAAAAACATTGTGAAGGATAAGAGACGTAGGTCTGTCATTTTCCATAATGAGTTTCAGACATATGCCTATTGTGAGAGGGAACAAGGGGAGAGTCTGGCTGTGTGGCAGAGAAGGTAATTCTCAGATATTAGATTTACTGACTTGGAGCAATTAGCTTGTAACTATAAGGAATATTGTTTCACAAAATATTTAGATCTGAAAGGAAAATAATGAACTGAAAATTGTTTCTGCCACTCAGTGGCATAACACTTAGCAACATCACATAGTAATATTGTTGAATAACATCAAGTCCTTGCAGCTGTATAATAGATACAAGTCAAAATTGTGTTCATTTCACTTAAAATTTATCAAACTTATTGAAATAATAAAATATATATCACAGGCTTTAAGCAGCTTGTATGACTGGCTTCAGGCAACTTATGGTATATACCATAGTCATGAAACTTTTTGAATAGTACCATAAATATGCCACTGGCTTCAAGCACCTTGTGGTTTATACCATATTTATCAAACTTATTGAATAATACAATAGATATGCTACTGACTTCAAGCAGTGTGAGGTTTATATCATATTTATAAAAAACTTATTGAATAATACAATGGTATAAACCACAGGCTACTTAAAGCAGCTTGAGGTTTATACATATTTATCAAACTTATTGAATAATGCAAAATAGATATATCACAGACTTCATGAAATGTGTGGCATATACCATACAGGACCACAGACAGGAAATGTGGACCCTAGGAAAAATTCTGCATTAGGTCACTATGAATTGCAAATTATGACAGCAATTGGCCCCCCTCTGACTACTTTGTGGGCTCCTGGAATTTTGTCCTATTTGTCCTACTATGTCCATGGCCCAGATACCATATTTATCAAACTTGCTGAATAATACAATGAGCTTGGTACCTCAACAAATTTTGTACCATGGTATCTGTGAACATGATATACCACAAATATGTTAGGGATCAAAAATATAATGTTCTGGCACAGGGATCTGACACTTTTTTAAAAATGGCCACCTTGTCAATAGCTGGAAAAATAACTTGCTCTGATTTATTGGAAAATGACACTATATCGTTTAAAAAAAGAATCATCTTGAGATAAATAAAATAGCTCAGCTCAAATGAAAATCCCCCCCTTGCAAAAATTAAACTGCCAGTGCCTTATAGTAGATGACATTGCTGTGTGTATTTTGATTATTATATAAATTGTAATCTAAAAACTGACTAAAGTGGGATGATATTGTACTGAATTAAAGAGCATGTTGATAAGAAAAGGAAGTGTTTTGACACTGAAACTTACAATTTACTTTCTTCTTCAAATGTTACCAATCCTAATACCTTAGGAGAACTACTTCTGCCTCACAAATCCAGCCCTCCCAGATAACACTTTGAGCTAAAAAAGCTAAGTTATCTGTCCACCTATGTGGAGGTCAGGCAAGAATGATCTCCCCTTGGTACATGGAGTGGCATCAAATCCCTGTTACTACTTCCACTTGTGCCAAGCAGAATGCTCTCTAAATCCTTTGCCAAGTTTCTAGAGGTTTATACTTGCAAGTTGGTGGAGTCTTTACTTCAGAAGGGAAGTACAGTGGTCCCCCCCATGAATAGCTCCCTCATGACCTGTGACCACCCACTCTTTATGGTCAGAATCCCTTGGTACCGATGAGTTTGTGTTCAATAGCACCCCTCAAGAAAGGCCACCCCTCTAACCTGACTAGTGGACAACACATTAGTGCAGAAGTGTAAAATTTACCCCTCACAAGTGACCACGTTTAATTTTCATATGTGTTCAGAACCAGTATTTAATTACAGTAAGGTAAGTAATTCGATTATCTTTCCTGATGTCTGTTTCCAGATGTCAGGTTTTTGTTACTGAAAGAAGTGTTGGCTAAAGTACATGTACCACTAAGATTATTATTATATCATTAATGCTGACATTTACAGAAAATGGGGTCAGCAATGTTTTGATAGAGCTTTAGATTCACACAGCGGATTTTTAAAAAAATTGACGATTATGACCGGACATAATTGTCAAGATCATAACATTGTCAGATAGAAATGGGTTCAACAATGTTTTGAATGTGATTGTCAAGGTCATAACATGGTCAGATAGGCTAAATATTGATTTTGTTTATTAACACACAGAGAAATTAACCTTGAACAAAACAGGGTACCAGACAAAGACCAGAAAATCATGTGACAGTACATGTAATTATCACTGCTCTTTCTATAAATTGGAATGGCTGAATGTATACACTCTTCCTATGCCTCTGATCCAGAAGGGGATGCAGGAATCAAGAAATCTGAGTGTCTCCTCATCCTGATTAATTCACTCAAATGGGAAATATTGGAGCAACCTCATCAATCACAACAGAATTGGCAGTATGGAGATATTTTCTCATCTGAATTCAGAAACTTCGATGGCTGTTATTTCACCCCAACCCAGAGTTACTGAACCTGCATATTGAGATCCTACGAATGCAGTTTTAAGAACAAACAGTTTTCAGGTGGTGGCGTATCCTCAGGTGAGATGGTTCCACCTTAGAGGTGTACAAAGGCTACGGAATGTAATCTTGGTGGAGTGCACAAAACACTTTATACCTCAATAGCTAACTTCTTGTGACACTTCAATGAGAACCAGTTTGCACCAATCACAGTTAAAAAACCTACCGTTCAATGATCACTGGCATACTGTGCTATTCATGGATGAGAGGATATCAGACAAACCAAAGACCTGTTTAATCTTCTGTTCCTTTGGCGTCCACCTGGCCAGTGACATTTGACCTTTGCCAAAGTGAAAGTTATCATGGATATTATGGCAGAAAAAGACACAATTTGAACTGCTCTCAGAGCTTACTTAGATCACCTATCTTATAAGTTCTGCTTCCTCACTACTTTGGCAATCGTCAGGCAACCAGCAATACATTTCTTACTAGTGGACCCATCTACTTGCAGTTCCGCCATGATGGATCATTATCACTCATGAAACCCTCTGCATTCATTACCAAGATCAGGCTTCTGTTCATGAGTATTAGATAATGATAATAATTCCAATTTATTCTGGACACTTCATCTTAAGGTCATCAACAGGACTCAGTGCAGGCTCTGAAATGGTATTTCAGGAATATCAAGCCATTGCATTGAGGGAGATCATGCCTCATTTTACCTTCAAAGAGGAGAAGGATGATATGTCAACATAGGCACTTTCATCCTGAATAAAGTGGGCTAACTGTCCTGCATATTGGGCTAAACAGATACCAATGAATTTGCTCCACATATTGGCTCCCAAAGTTAAGACTGTCAGCATAATCATTGCATATGAGAGAAACCGCTCTCTATCATCCATGCTGTGGGATGGAGATCTCAGTACACTTCTCCAGTTCTTATCAGAGATCTCTACACCTAAAAGGCTGAAGTCAATCTGGAGGAACCTTTAACCATGGCATGAAGGTTAACCTTCTTCCAGATTTGTGGACATGCAGGCATGGCTTCACAACTTTTGATGGATTTGTGGGAGGGAAAATTTTCCTTTTCAAAGCCACTCCTTGACAGATGGAGTCTTTTCCAGTTGGATTATCTAGAAGCTGTCTCACAAATCTTACCCACAAACAATTCTACCTGCTTCAGATTTTGTTACCCAACAATTAATTCTACTTGCTTCAGTTTGTATTTTTCTATTTCATCTTTTTCATACTGGGTACAGTTATCCCAGATAATATCACCATGCTCCAAAAGAGGTTTTATGAAGGTGAAATAAAAAAGTTCAAATGATTTTCTGTCAAATTTAAATTTCAAACTTTGTAGTATGTCCAACCTTTTCCATACTTTTGTAGTTAATTCCTGTATATGTATATGTATATGCCAGGATAAGAATTAATTGTAAGTTAGACCTAAGTTTTTATCAGAAGTGACATTCCTAATAACCAAATCATTCATTAAAAGTTATGGGTGATGTTCCCTTTGAGATATTCTGGATGTGGTTATTGATTCAGTTTTGTTTTGATTAAAATCAACTAACCATTGATTAGTCCACAACCAGGGTTGGGTCCTCGACAGTAATTGACAATGATGTATCATTGCCAAACACTCTTATACTGGACCGAATGTCAGTGAAAATATGCCTAATGCAAATTAAAAATAACCATAGTCCAAGGATAGATCCCTGGGGAACACCAGCCCAGACATAATGGCCTGAATAACAACTTTTTATGTCCTGTTTGAGAGATAATTTTCAAACCATTACAAAAGTCCATAACCAATTCCAATATTTCTTAACTTGTGAAGTAAACCTTTGTGCCAGACTTTGTAAAAGGCCTTATTAATGTCATAAAATACTACTCTAATATCTTTGCCATTTTCAAACCACCTTGCAAAAAGTATTGTACACATCATGCTGTTGTAAGGTAGCCACATCTTTTGGGATAAAATCATATTGAAGATAACTAATTAGATTGATGGCTGTAAGGTAATTGTACAAGTGTTTGAAGACACATTTTTCTAAGTTTTTTGAGGCAGCTTAGTAGTAAAACAGGATGATAATCTGAAACAACTTTTTTGTCCCCTGAATAGGAGGAACATTATATTCTTTCCAGACTGTTGGAAAATGTGGAGATTGTGGCAAATTAATGAAGATTTCTGATAAATAAGTAACCTATGATATATCTTATTAGGACCCCCTGACTTACTGATGTTGAGATTTGAAAGAAAATCCTTAATGTCACTTATGGTAGTAAGAATATTATTAAGTCCAGTGTGAGGAAGAGTATGGAAGGCATGGTGGTGGAAGTATCAATTACCAAGGAGTGTTCAGAAAAATATTTATTAAACAAGTTTGCTTTACCAAAGCTAGAGTGAAAATATTGGTTATTATATATCTGAAATAGATTTCTATTTTGCTTCAGAAATGTGTTGGCTGTATTTAACCCAACGTTCTGAACAGCATTGACATCTTGGAGTTATTAATGACTAAATTGTTCAAATACTGAAGTTTGGTACTTCATACGGCACTAATAACTCGATTGGCCAAGATAAACTATGCATTTGGAGAAAAGTTTTGGCTCAATAAATTATGAAGTATAAAGTGCTAATTATAGGTATGAACTATTTTCGGAAAGGATTGTTTTACGTGTTTGTCGCAAAGATGATTTTTTTAAGTACCAGTATTACCACTTTAGTGTACACAAATATACTAAAATATGTACCAAAATGGCTAGGGTACTTTTCTTTACCTTTGATTTAGGACAAGTTTAAAAAAGAATCTAACAAGAATTAAAACTTTAATTAATTTAGCCTCTAATATCCTTTTTTCTCAGTGCTAGGTCTACATATGGGTGTTGTGAATGGTTTTTACTTTTTTATTCAATGTTAGGGCTACGTACCTGTGTGCTGAATGGTTTTTGCTTTTGAAAACTTATTGTTAGGGCTACAAACCAGAAACCAGCATGGTGAATGGTTTTTACTTTTTTATTCAGTGCTAGGGCTACATACCAGTGTGATGAATGGTTTTAAACTTTTTGTTCAGTGTTAGGCTACACACCAGTGTGGTGAATGGTTTTGCACTTGTTTACTCAATGTTAGGGCTACATACCAGTGTGATGAATGTTTTTCTTTTTTTTTTACTCAATGATAGGGCTACATGCTAGTGTCATGAATGGTTTTTCCTTTTTTACTTTTTAATCATTGCTAGGGCTACATACCACTGTGCTGAATGATTTTTTTTTACTTTTTACTCATTGATAAGGCTACATACCACTGTGTTGAATGATTTTTACTTTTTACTCAAAGTTAGATTACATACCAGTGTGGTGAATGGTTTTTCATTTTTAGCTCAATGTTAGCACTACATTCCACAGTGCTGAATGGTTTTTCCTTTTTCTACTCAATGTTAGGGCTACATTCCAGTGTGCTGAATGGTTTTTCAATCATCTTGCTGGACAGATGCCCATTGTCATGTTGACAGATAATCAGCAGGTAATTAGATTTTTGTTTTTATTTTAGCAAGGGATATTATGATACCCTTGGTCCATCCATCTGTTTGTAACTCTCTTATCCAAAACAGCTGGGTGTAAATTTATCAGACTTGGTATTGAGGTTGCCCATGTGATAGCCATATCTGTAAGAAGTGCAGTTTCTGGGCCTTCCTGCTTGAGGCCAATGGGGTGGGGTGGTGTCACTGGTCAAATATACAAAAGTTGCAAATAACGATGTCATATTCTTATATTTTCTGATCAAACTTTATATATGTTGCCATAGCTGGAAGACACATCATGAATGTAACAAATAAGGGATGTGTATTTATGCTTGTGTGTTTGTGTGTGTGGGGGGTTGTGAGTGGAATTTGCAATAAAAAAGCACAGTAATTTTAATAGCAGACCATTGAATTGCTCTACTTTCTTTCATGTCATGGAAAAAATAATATAAAACTATGTTCCCATTTAGTAGAAGGAAATTTTAAATCAGTCATAAAGCACCTTAATATAAGTGTTTTAATAAGTATTTTCACATTAAAGATGATGACCATTTATACCTATGTAGAGTACAAATCTTAGATTATTCTTCACAGTATCTAAAGTCTTATTGTACAGGGTTGAGTTAGTATATCCTTTTAGATTGCTGAAAAAAACCTCACTCAGTTAAAATTTATAAATCTTGACATGAAAAGCTCAGTTATTTTGAGCTAGTACTTGAATTTAAAGTTTATTTAGAAGTATATCTTGTTGTACAGAACCATATATGTTGTTTGCTGCTTTCGTTGATGTTACGGTTATTAAACCCACACACCAAGCTATCATCTGTTCACTGTATTACAGCTGGTTACACCTTTATTTTATTGAGTTAATCTCTTTGTGTGATCCATGAATTAAGCCTTTGTGTCTCGATAAATTTAATTCATTTCTGGATGGGTTCATTCCATTGTTTTTATTTCATATATATATATATATATATATATATATATATATATATATATATATATATATATATATATATATATATATATGTGTGTGTGTGTGTGTGTTCCATAGTTACTGAAAGTTGGATCAAAACTGCTGGTTCATACACAGGATGAGAACATTTTATCATAGCTAATTGTGAAATCCTTATGCTACATTTGAAGTAACTCTGAAAGTTATGGATACGTAAATTACGGACAGGATAAATAAATACTGCCTTAGTTAATTTTGTTATTCGTATTCTAATACATGTTTAATCTTCAAATATAAACGTAAATAATTTAAAATAGATGCAAATCTTTATTGCTATATAAAATTATTTTGAGACGAATAGTAGACACAATAATTTAACAAGAACTATGAATAAAGAATAGACTACATGTGAAGTAATTGTAGGGGTTTTTTTTCCTTCTTAAGCCCATTTGAATTCTAAACCAAAAAACTGATATCTTGTACAGACTAAATTTAGAGACTGCTTTTTGTTGGCAGAAGGGTTGGTCTCTCAAGACAGGTTTTTTACTGTGCCGTGTTGTACTGTAACTTGCCCATTCCATATATAAGTAAAAAGTATGTTAAATGCTAACCCACTATTAGTCATGCTTATTTTACCTTGCACAGATTGACCTATGATGACATGGTTCAACTTGTGCAGTAATTTCTGCATCTGCCATTGTCTGCAGCAAGTTACAGTTGTAATCTGAATCAAAATTCATTTATTTGGAATCATTTCAGTATCAAGATATCAAGGTTTGTAAATATCATTTTTAAATTGATTTGATATTAAAAAAATTTTTTTTTTTAAAAGGTATACCCATTTGATCCTGTTGAGCTTGACTTAAAGTGTTTGTTATTTAGTGAGTGTGTTGTCAACAACTTTAGTGTAATGTTTTTCTCAGGGCTTGTAATTCAGTGAGGCCTTTGAAGCAGTAGCATTCATTCAGTAAAATAAACATATAATATAAAAATATTGATACAAGACATAAAACGTAAAGTAAGCAACATAAAAACAGTAAAAGAGGTACAAATAACACATAAGAATATATATATATATATCTATATCTATATCTATATATATATATATATATATATATATATATATATATATATATATATATATACTGACATTACAGCATTCTCTCACTATAACACTCTTCATTATAACACAGATCTTGTTTTGTATGGTAACACAGATCTTGTTTTGTATGGTAATGGATCCCAATTCATTATGTGGTAGTCAAATTTTGTGTATACTGTACTTTGGTATAAGGTAGTATACTCTAGGCCCCCATGGATGGTGTTACAATGAGGGAGCACTATATCTCAAAACAGTTACACATTACACAAGTAAAACAGTACATGTCGATTAAACCAAGGATTACCTATTAAATCTCTTTATCGAGCATATTTCTATCAGGGGCCTGGCTGTGGTTCATGATTTAAAGGGCAGAGACTTTTAGATCCACATGTAAGAAAATAAGCAAATTAAAAGAACAGGTTAAAATGATGGTATACAGTAATTATAAAATTGCAAACCATACAAATAAAAATATATAATACAGTGACAATCAAGGAAAGCAAAACACACAATTTAGCCAGATGGAACGAACTATAAGGTTGAAGATCATGGATTGTAAGATAATTTCAACTTATTTCATTTTATTTCTCCTGCCTCTGGATTATTTTTTGTGTGGTACCATGGGGTCAAGAAATTCATGTAGGTTACTTATAAAAATATATTTGAAAGTCCCAGCTCTGTCAGAAAATCTTGAAGAAAGCTGTCTTTACAAGTGTGAAGAAATGAGTTAACTTATCTGTGAAAATGATTTGAATGTATAGCAGAAATGATCACATAATATAACATCATGTTATCTCTCAATGTTACATGTATCATCTAAAGTTGGGCTGTCTTTAAAGTGTTGCCTCCCCTGACTAAGTTGTCTCTCTGTTTTCAGACCTGTGAGGAATATGGTAAGAAGACAGTCAATGTATTTGTTCTGACAGTTGAAGATTACCTGAATCGATTTTGGAAGGATATCTCACCAGGACTGATGGATCTCTACTACTCCTTGAAGGCATCAGTAGGCAGTAAATCAAAAGGTTATATTTGACCATCATGTACCAGCCAATACTCATCCATTTCATTAACATACTGACTTATAAAAGGTTATAATTTACCAGCAAGTATCAGTTGATACTCATCCACTCATTAACATACTGACTTCTAAAAGATAATAATTGGCTTGCATGTACCAGCTGTTATGTATATTTAATTTGTGTTGAATGTTCTGTTTTCTTAATGATTGTATGTTATGTATATCTATATTTTGTACTTCACCCTGTCCAGAATCAAGTTCATGGTGTACCTGACCAGCAACATTTATGTTTGCAAACAACATAATACATAGCTTATATTTCCCTAAGATCATGGATTAAATATTCTGATCATTATTACTAGTAAACATGTTTACTATAATTTGAGTTAAAGATACAGTCTTAATTCTGATATTAGAAACTTCTAGATTGGAAAATTCCATTATGTAGTTTCAGAAAATTGTCATTGAAACCTTGGTCACGTAGAGGGGTATATATGCTTGTTTACCTTGAAATTACTCATTCTTGCATTAACATCTGAAGTAGAATCATTCTTATTGTTGTGTTTAGTTGTTAATTTGGGTGGAATTATTTTTTCAAATAATTATTCACTCACAAAGTGCTCAATAGTAAATTTGGCTTGGAGCATTAATTTTGGAATTATAGTAAATTCATACAGGAACATTTTGGATTAAATTATTGTTGTACATCAAAAGAGTGTTAGTAAATCCTCACAATTCAGGCTATTGGCATATACGCATATTCAAGACCTCAGGCACATCAACACATTCAGTATTGGAATTTATTTGGAATACCATTAGAATTCAGTTGGAACTTCATACATTTGGAAATGTTTGAACTTTTAGGACTATTTGGGATTTAATTCACAATACTGAAAGGTCTTTTTGAAATTCTCACTTTGTATTCTAGGGAAATAAATTATTTTTTTATTTTTACAAATCTTTGTTGCTTTTCATTCTTTTCTGTTACTTAGTTTAAGACCATAGAGTCATAACAGGGCTAATACTCATTCATTCAGTAACATACTGACTTCCAAGAGATTATAATTGACCACCTTGTACCAGCCAGTACTCATTAATTCATTAGCATAGTGACTTCTAAAACTTCCCTGCAAAAAGTTTTGTAGATACTTTCATTGGCTGCTAAAACTAAATGTAAAAATTTTGACAATATTGAAATATTGGCATGCTAAACATGTAACAGTATGAAATTGTTCATGTTGTTTAGTTAAAACTACCTGTGTGTTTTGAGTCCCCTTAGCCACTGCTCTGACAAACAATTCAAATGAGAGAGATTCACACCATGATTCACAGGTGGCTCATTATCTAATTGGAATTTTAGGTATATCAAATAAATTTAATGTGTAAATTGTATATTTTCAATATCTGCTTGTGACTCCAGGTAAAAACTCGTTGCATCTGTGTGATGTCTGATGACATTCATTGCTTCTGATGCCCAAAGGGAACAAGTAGAGATATGTGGATGCCTCGAAGCCACCAGAGGCTGTAAACCAAACATAACTAAGGAAAATAGAAATATTAAAAAGGAATATAACACTGTCAAATGAAATCTTTGGAGACTGGGTCTAGTTCTGATTCTGTCATTGATGTAAAAGGAATATAACACTCTCAGATGAAATCTTTGGAGACTGGGTCTAGTTCTGATTCTGTCATTGACGACAAGTCAGAATCCTGATTCTTATTCTGACTACGAGTCCGAATGGTCATCAATGGTCAGCAACAGATTTTGATGCTGAACCTCTAGAATATTGTTGAGTTATATTTGCATTTAAATCTGCATTCACAGTGAGCATCTTTGTCATGGTCAGTAAACATTGTCCCTTTTTTAGCAGAATTTAAAAAATTTCATAAATTTGACTCGATGATATTTATATTTGATATTGTGTTTTTGTTTAGGTTCAATGTGTCGTTACATATGTAACCTTAATAAGAACTGATATTCATGTCTACCCATATATACTGTTGCGTCATTGACTACATTTTGTCTTGTGTGATGAAATGTAGGACCAGTTGGTAAGGGCAGGTAAGGACAGGGCCTGTAACATTTCAGGTTACTGGTCTGGTGGGCTTGCATGAGTTTTTGGCCAGTTTCACACACCGTTTGCAGTCAGCTGCGATCATCAATAAACAATAATTGATTTAAAATATATTTTGACCTCTGATTAAAGTTGTTTATTGTGTTTTATCCATGCATCCATATTTTGTAAAATAAATTGACCTATTACTCATGTGCACATATTTGTATGAAGATATATCTGTCCTTATGTACATTTTTCATTGCTTGATAATCCTGGGTGAATGATTGTCAGGTTTCATTTAAATCCATGTTGAGTTTTACATGTATGATCTTAATTTTTTGTCCTAAATTGACAGTAAGGTCCCTCGTTTGATGTGTACCTTATGTGTACCTTTTCTAACAAGCATCACACCCATTTTTATGTTTTTTTATTTTATTTTATTTATCCAGCTGTTATTAAAATGTGGACTGTGTGAGCTTAGATGAAATTGTTTGTGCGAATATATTAGTGGATTCAGAAAGTATTTTTTATATATATGAGCTAAAATCATAGTCACAAAACTTTCTGAGATAAAAACAATCTCATAACAAAAACTCTAAAATTTTATATCATACCTAAACATTTGTCCAATGTCTGAAAATTTGCAGAGATATTGTTAAAGAAATATTAAAGTTGATTTTTAAAATTGCATCTTAGTCCTGAGTAAAGTTATTTAAAATTGGTACTTTTCAGTTTTGAATTGTAGATGCATTCAAGCTCTTTTGGTCCAATCTCCATGTCTTAGAGGCTTGGTTTGGGAAAAGTTGTGTTGGTAAGATGATGGGATAGGGCAGTAGATTGCCAAGAAAAGGACAGAGTGTAACTAGGAGCAGACTTCTAATTACTGTTCTTGAAATAAGATTCACAGAGGCTTTTGTCTGCAGTAAATTTACTCAGTTTGTAATGATGTATATAATAATGTACATCCAAACCTGATAAAGTGATCACCTGCATGTAAGGATAACCTGTGTATAAAAGCTATTTTCCTTAAGTCCAATTTGCATGTAAATCGGTAAATATTTTTTCATATATAGAGACCACCTTCTGATAAGGACTGCTTTTGCATGGTCCTGTGTTGTTATACAGTTTTGACAATATATAGTTTTTATGATGCATATTACACTATTCCTTTCGGTCTCTTGTATAATATATATTACCGGGTATACTAACATTTAGGGCTGAAATGGTTAGTAAATTCTTAACTGGATACCTGTAATGCATTAACTGAACCATGACCAGTTAATCACAGTGGAAGACATCTCTTGTACAGAGTGTAATGAACTAGCAAGACTTAAAATGAAATCAAGCTTCCAGTTTCTAAAATCTGATACAAATATATTTCCTGCTTGCTTTTGCATGAGCTCTAGGTTTATGTTCCAACTTTAATTGCTGTTGTATGCCATCATTTCATGCAGTGATTATTACCAATCAGGATCACTCATCAAACACAAATTGTAAAACTTGTGTATATCACTAACATTAAAATGACCTAGATGTGAAAATCATAAGATACTCAAATTGTCAAAGGAAGAAAACAGGATTCATGTTTTTGTTAATGTATGTATGTGTGTATATGTTTGCATAAAGCATGAGTGAAGATGGTATTATTATTATTATTTTGTATTATATCTTAGAATGGCAGAATACTGTAAATTTATAGGATTTAGCTGCAACACGGACAGAGGTATATGAAAGTCCATATTTAAAGCTTGATTTTGAAGAAAAGGATGGAAGATATTTTATTCACATTTCCAATTTGTACTTAAATTTATTTGATTTACCAAATATGCTTGGTGTTACAAAGCAAGATGAGGGCTGTGACATTTGCTGAGTTACCAGTTTTTGTAATCGGTTACTGTTAATACTTGAACTGTCAGCAATTGTCTGGGTAACTGTTACAGTCCAACTAATATATAAATAACAGTCCAACTAATATATAAATATAATGATAGAGAGTTGACTGCTACAGTATTAAAATGATATAATATTGTTATGTTTTAGGAAAAGAGTACAGTGGTTACCTACCCCTAGATATGTTAACAGCAGGAGTAAAGTCAGGGAAGCTAATCCAGGGATTCCTCCAGGTCAATAGGAACAATGCATCCACAGAGGCTTTTGTCAGAAGATCTAGGTATATGTCCAGATATTGGGTTATTGTAAAGACATTGTGTTTTGTATTTCAAACATGTACATAACAAATTGTCATGGGTCCAGCTTTTTTATGCATGTTTCATCAATGTAACACATATGTGGAAAGGTTTAGTTCTACCATTGATTTCCAAGTAGTAAAGAAAGTCCATGCTTATCTATGCAAGTCCATGCATATCCCAGCAATGCCCATGCACAGTAGGCAACATAAACACAAATCCACCATTGATGGGGTTGACCACTTATGACGTGGATCAGCTAGATGGACATGCAGGATTTGAGTAGGCATCTGAGTGGAAGGGTTTATTTTCCTTCAAGGAGAAAAGGCTGAACCCACTGTGACTACTGTATATAGAATAGATCTTGGTGGTATTTGTTGTAATGCATGAGGCTGCATCATATCAGAGAGCACACATGTAATTATCAGTATTTTTACAAGATACATCCATTATTTCCAAGAGATGAAGGGTTCTGCAGGATACGTTGTGGCTTTTATGATTACCATTATTTCACAGGGTTGTGATAGATCTAGTTATGGTACCTTGTCTGTTTGAATCATTTAGTTTACATCAGATATGGTGATGGGAATTCAGTTAATTTATCTCAGATCAAGTACTTTAAGCAGTACTGGAAATTTGCTTGTATGAAGACATTTATAATCACTTTGCAACTAGAGTCAAATAACAGGTATGGGCAATACATTCTCCATTATTACGAGCAGTTGTTTGTAAATGACCATGAAATGTTTCATGACCGATGTCTCATAAAAAAATCTTTTCATGATGTTTGTGAAACATTTACATCCACTTATTGACAAGCATGCATTTACTAAGTGAAATGATTGGTTGCAAGAACTTGCGATTGACAGAACTCTGCCCTGTTACCTACTGTATTTTACTTGCAAGCTTAAAAGATGAGTCCAACTGCAAACTGCACAGACCCAGATATTCAGGCACATAATGCACTGGCAGATCTGGGTTTATGCAGTTTGTTAGGAGTAATCAGACAAACAAGACAGACCCTGATCTGCAAGTGCATTATAGTATAGCATATCAGAACAGAACATAACAGAAAGTGTATTCAGTACTTCAGGCCTCCGTCCCATAAAACATAACATATTAAACAGAGTACAATACACAGTGTGCCATAAACAGTCTATTAAAATACACACGTTTAGGTGTTGAATTCGATACTTTCTAACAGCTCATCTCTTAGTTTAAAAGCAAAATACAAACATTTTGAAACATTTGTATTAAGGCTTATTTTCTGAGTGGACATCAAATTTATAAATTTATCTTCTGAATGTTGATACATCTCATCGAGATATTTCCATCTTAAAAATTGGTATAAGAAGTACATATCCTTACAAAATGATACTCATCTTCTACACACTTGATATTTTCTTTAAGACATAATTTGCAAACTCTTTGATCTCTTTCAATTTTAGTGTGTCTTCCTTGTTCAGTGATTAAATCAGGGTCTCAAACATGCGGCCCGCCAAGCTGTATGCTGTGGCCTGCAAAATGATTGGCGTCACAAGGTGTCATGAGAGAAAACTAAGGTGGTGCAGCCCTTGGGCCATAGAAAATGCCCTCATGCGGCCCTCAGGGTGGTTTGAGTTTGAGACTCCTGGATTAAATCATGTTTAGAAATTTGGAAAGATTAAAATGTTTTTCTGAAAATGAAAGGTAGATTTAATGTTAATTATTTCTCAAAATCCAATAACAATCTGTATTGACTGTCATAAACATATTTTATTGAATCGCCAAATTTACTTGACCTGATCTGTAACGAGGAATCAAATAGATGTTGTCTGAACATAGTTAGAAAAACTGTTTCTGTCACTCATTTCTTGCACTAGCCATGCATAACCAAAACCACAAGAGAAAAAAACATTTTAAACTTTACTGGCCCATGTGCTTTTGACTTCATCATTCGGTTTTTTAACATAATAAAGCATTGGAAAGGATATCTCCTTGTTGGCATATGTATAATTTTTGTCCAGTACTTTACACATCTGGATAAATAAGTTGTACTCAAAGGGTATTGACCACATTCACCAAAGAATAACATAATTATTTATAGTATTTGGTATGTTAAGATAGCTTTTACAAAATTTGTGTTGAATTGTTTCTATTTCTGGTGAATGTTCATACCCCCATATTTCTGAACTGTAACATAATATTGGTTTCACCAGAGCATCAAATAATGTATGGCATTTTAGGATCTTTGCTGTTTATAGTTTGACTCAACTTATAAGTGAGTATTTACAGTACTTAAGCTCAATAAAAAACCCAATAGCTATGACCATAAAAATAAACCATTTATGAACTGCTTATAGATGTATAAATAGATACCAGTCTTCTTACTGCTTCACTGAATACAAATTGGCTTCTCTCAAGATCTACCACTGACAGGTCATTAAGTCTAAGGCTGAAGTGTAATGTTGCCCCAGTCCATTTGTAGTGTTTCTGTTTCTACAGCCATTATTTTTCTTACAAAAATGATCTAAATTGGCTGATGTGACTCATAGACTGGACCATTATTCAGGTACATCAGTCACTAGCTGTAATGAAAGATTTAGAGTCCATGTCTGTTCTATATTGTTCTTTGGAATTTGTAATGACAGCATACTTGTACTTATTCCTAGTAAAAAATTGCCGTGTGATCCAAAATCCAAAATCCATCTTTATTACATTAGATTCTTTAATTCATCCAACTTTTCATACCAAGTCCATGCTTCAGAATTTGGTTAATAAAAAAAATTAGACTTTTTATATTTTAACCAAAGCTTTGAAAATTTGATTGATTATTTCACAATAGCAAAATAGATAGAACTGAAAGTTTGAGGATATTGCTTTTGAACAGTTGAATTTTTCTTCTGTAGTCTCAGATGGAAAAGATTCATGAATTCAAGGCTGGTAATTACTAACATTAGTTTCATGTTATCAGGAGTACTTGTATGTTTTTTTTATGATGAACCGATGCTGTTTATTACATTATAAGGTTTTGACATTTTCTTTTATTGGTTTATTCAGACAAGATATGACAGAAGAAAGCACCTCAGATATATTTATCTACAGTTCTGCTGCACGCAATCGTGCAGTCCATGGTGACCTGGTAGTTGTGGAGATATTGCCAAGATCACAGTGGAGGGGAAGATCACTCATCATCAAAGAAGAGGAGGGGGAGGGTTAGTATTTGCATTGTTTCACTGCATTAGCGATAGCAAGGAATAGTAAAGCCTCAGCTTTCTTGCCAATTAATAAAAAGAAGCCATTGGTACCACTTTCCATTAGTGTCCTATAATAAAAAGAACCCATTGGTACTGCATTCCATTAGCCAGTTAATAAAAAGAACCCATTAGTACCACTTTCCATTAGTGTCCGTTAATAAAAAGTACCCATTGGTACCACATTCTGTGAGTGCCAATTAATACAAAGAACCCATTCATACCACTTTCCATTAGTGTCAGTAAGTAAAAAGAACCCATTGGTACTGCTTTCCATTAGTGCTGGTGGAAGTGTCATTATATTCAGTTTCAAGACATTGCATCAAATTTTTTTTTTTTTTTTAAGTCATATATGAAACACCATGCAGGGCTTGACAAATTCTGTAAAAGTCAGCTAGCCCCTGGGTAAGCATACAGCAAAATTGAGCTTGCTCATGACAAATCAATGTCTTCGACAGTGGTACATCACACGGACGTAATCTACATCTGTGTGTCAGTTTGAACTTGTCTATCAGTTTCGTGAAAGCAATCAGGCCAATGACGAAAGCGATGAATGTGATATTCAGAATGTATGTTCTGAGCCACCTGGCAGTGATATGACATACCTTGAAATTTTGAGCTTATAAAAGAGATTTTAAAAGTCATGATTGCTATGATGGCTATGACGCAAGAAACAGAGTAATTAACACAAGCCACATTAGTTAAAAAAATGACGTAAGAAACAATAGACAACACTCTATGCCATCTTCAGGCTAGGCTCATGAACTGTGAACATTATGAATTACACGGAGTATTTAAAAATTGTGGAGTATTATTCATAATTCCAGTGGACTTATAGTAAAGTTATAAAAGTACGGGATTTCACTCCTCAGATGTTTCTTGTGATGATGACTATATTTGGAACAACTGTATTTATTCATGTGACAGGATATGATTTTTGGTAGGAGTGTATGTTGTTCAGCAAATTCTTAATTAAATGCATGTACTTAATATAAAATATAAAAAAATAACTTTCTTAATTTTGTGCACTTTTACACACATGGATAGCAATGCTTTCACAACCACATTCTCTCTCTCATCACACTTAGAAAGAGACTTTTTTCAAATCGGCAAAATCTTCAGTAAACTGAAAACTTCTCAAAACCCACAAAAATTGTGGGTCCCAAGGGCTTTCGGTTTGAGGAGTTTCACTGTATTATTACTTTCAAAAAAACTATTTTGAAGTCTGATTGGCTGAACAGATCATATGTGTCGAACAATGCTATGACACATTAGTTTGCTTATAGAGATTTCAGCTCCAGAAAGCAATATATTGTTCTTGCATGGGGATGTTTTTAGATCATGGTATGAAGGTAATAAAACAGTTACAGACTTTGTTTTGCTAATATATTGTTTTATTGAGCAGTGAAATATCAATATAAGCCTCCACTTTGCATCAGCCAATGTAATATTTCACAGCTGAGTAAAACACTTCATTGAACTAAAAAAAGCCAATAATTATTTAATATACATATGTTAGAGATATAAGGAATTATGGAATGAACCAAGTAATTTTTCGGTGTCCAAAGAAATTTCTTATGTGCAGGTTTTATTGTACTGGTTGTGTGGTATCTAAAACATTGGTGTTAAAATAGAGAAAAATAATATTTTTCCTTTGAATCTCCAGTTTCTTATAAGTGGCCTGATTCAATATTATTTATCAATTTTTTTCCATTATAGGATTAAATGATCATGGTTGGGTATTGGGTTTGTGAGTGATTAGGTAAAATTTACACATCGATAAATACCCAGCCATGATCATTTAATCCTTATAATTCCAATTTACTTCCTTTCTAACATCAGATCAGCAGATTTAATCAACAAAACATTCACTTTTATGTACATCAAAGTTTTCTTTCATTAGCTTCTTAACTGCGATAGAATACATAGCCCTATCTTCGCTAGCCAAGATTCATTGATTCATTATACAGTGATACGGGGTAGAATGTCATAGCGAGTCATGCCAGTGATATATTGTTATGATCATTATTTTAATATGTAAGAAATGGTTGTTGCGGTTAATCCAGGAATATTCCTTTTTTTTCTAAAATTGTGCTTGCGTATGGCACGTGTTGTTACAGCAGTATCGTTGATTCTTTCTATGCAGTTCAATCTTTCAAAAGCAAAATCATGTCCATTTTTAGTGAGATCCCTTGGTTGACATATAATTCTGACCTTTAATAACTGCTGCTGTAACATGTTGTCAAAGTGAAATGCGATCATTTCCGAAGATTGGCTTCTAAAGCCTGCCATATGCCTTCTTCGTCAAAAGGGGTGAGTGTTGGAGTGCAGGAAGGTCTGTGCAGTTACATTGTTTTAACTTCTGATGGTCGATTTTAATCTGTGGCTTGTCATTTTTGATCGGAAATCACAGGAGTGGGTGGGTGGGAGCTTGTTGTTGTTATTATTAGGGTGTAAGGCGTTGATATAGATAAAACTTCACATCATATGATCTGGAAACAGGGAACCAAAAGTAGTCCACAGAATTTATCGATGTATAAAACAATCCAGATCAGTATCATGTGATCATTTACATCCAGTCAAAACATAGAAAATGCAGTCAATTCATAAATATTGGAATTATTTGTGCATCCTCAAATATACCTTCTCTGAGTGTGACAAACATAGGATCATCTTTGAGAGTTAATTAGACATAAAACTTATTACGGGATGTGAATCATGCAACATTTTGCAGAACACTGTGAATTTATTCATTTTCATGGTTAGCAGTATAGGGATAATACACTGTTTGCAGTGTGGAACATTTGTTACAGCATGATGAAAGTGTTTGAGCCAGAGGGATTAAAGTCTTTTTTGAGTTATCTGGCAATTGTTTCCATATGAAAAATCATGCATTAACATTTTTCTTATATGGTCATTAATTTAATACAAAATTATGTACCAAATACCAGCAAAGGTGAGGTATTAGATGCAAATATTATGTACTCCAGCAGCATATAAAATTGCAATTTTTGAGTACAGCTGCCATTGCAGAAGTACTTAATGTTAAGCCAGCTGGAACAAATCTCATCATGTAAGAGTTTTCGTTTTTTTTCTTCAAAAACTGGCATTTCATGAGGTCTTAAATTTGGGGTTGTATTGTTTTAACCCCAAGATTATTATTCATTTTGGTCAATAAATTTGTGATTTGTGGCAACTATGGAATGCACAAATTTGGTACACCATGAAAAATAGGGAATTGACCGTATGGTATTATTTTAAGTTATAGGTTTCAGAGCCAATGAATGCTAGTATGAGATTCTATTTGTCACTTAACTGCAGATTTATGGTATTTTATAGCCTTGTTTTCTTTACTTGACTAGCTGTAACATCACCATTTGATATATGTGACACACAGTATTTATAATCTGATGCTGTATCACTAAGCAATGTGTTCATTATATGATAAAATGAAAAACTAAGTGATATTTTGCTTGTACTGTTTCAGGTGAGGATTCAGCAGCCCATAAAGATGATGGGGAAGATACGACACCAGCCTTACCCACAGGTCAGGTTGTCGGCATAGTTCAGAGAAACTGGAAGGAATATGTGGCCACCTTTGCTCAAGATGAAGTATACATTATTTCCAAATTCTTAAATTCTACTGCTTGTTTAATGTTGGAAAGTTCAACTTTTTGATAGAAATGGTCTTTTAAAATAAATAACTATTTGTCCAAGCAATCCAAAATCACTTTAAATTTTTAGATTGGCGGGCATTTTCTTGTGCTATGTTTTGGTTGAATATCTGTATTCAAGTAACAATAAGTACACTGAAGAGTCTAGGATGAAGTACTCTGTCTATAATTGCTGATGTAAAGATAATTACACAGATGAGTCTGGGATAAAGTACTCTGTAATTGCTGATGTAAAGATAATTACACAGATGAGCCTGGGATATAGTATTCTGTCTATAATTGTTGATGTAAGAATAATTACAGATGATTGTGGGATAAAGTACTCTGTCTATAATTGCTAATGTAAGGATAATTACGTAGATGAGTCTGGGATAAAGTACTCTGTCTAAAATTGCTGATGTAAGGATAATTACACAGATGAGTATGGGATAAAGTACTCTGTCTATAATTGCTAATGTAAGGATAATTACATAGATGAGTCTGGGATAAAGTACTCTGTCTATAATTGCTGATGTAAGGATAATTACAGATGAATGTAGGATAAAGTACTCTGTCTATAATTGCTAATGTAAGGATAATTACATAGATGAGTCTGGGATAAAGTACTCAGTCTATAATTGCTGATGTAAGGATAATTACACTGATGAGTCTGGGATAAAGTACTCTGTCTATAATTGCTGATGTGAGGATAATTACAGATGAATGGGATAAAGTACTCAATTATTGCTAATGTAAGGATAATTACACATATGAGTCTGGGATAAAGTACTCTGTCTATAATTGCTGATTTAAGGATAATTACAGATGAATGGGATAAAGTACTCTGTCTATTATTGCTAATGTAAGGATAATTACAAATATCAGTCTGGGATGAAGTACTCTGTCTATAATTGCTAATGTAATGATAATTACGGATGAATGTGGGATGAAGTACTCTGTCTATAATTGCTAATGTAAGGATAATTACACAGATGAGTCTGGGATAAAGTACTCTGTCTATAATTGCTAATGTAAGGATAATAGGCAAATGAGTGTTTAAAAATTCAATGAACTTGCACAGGTTGAAGATCATTGACTCATTTTACCAATTGCACAAAGAAAAGTGTTGAGTGAATTTTGTAAAGTGTGGTTGTATGGAGATCAAATCAGTTTTGTGCAACAGGAGATCTGCAGTGCCAATTTATTGCAGGTCATAAATCACCAAAGATTTCGAAAGGTCTTGTATACTTTTCACTGACTTTATTGTCATCTTTCTTAGAATTACTATTGTGATTGAGGCCTTGGGTGGCCGTATGGTCTAAGGCACTTAGTTTTACAGATCACAGACATCTGCATGGTTTGAGTCCTAGACTTGGCAGACTTGGGTATGTGAGAAAGCTTGCCAGTAGCTTCCCATGGGTCATCTTCCTGGGTGTTGTCCTGGGTTCTTCCTGGGTGTTGTCCTGGATTCTTCCTACACCAGATGTACTGGCCGCCAAGTATACTCTATCATGTGCTTAAAAATGGCATTAAGTCCTTAACAATAATAACAGCAACAACCATTGTGATTATTGAAATTGTGTAGCAGTTTATCTTGTTATTAATTTAAGACGAGACAAGTCACAACCATATCATTGTGTATTCAATCTCTCGCAGATTTCATAGTACTGTGGCACACCTTGGTAAAAAAATGTCATATTGAGGATATTGTAATGTAACGATAATGTCATATTGATGATGTGATAATGTCTTGATGATGTCAGATTGGTGATGTCAATGTCATGATGATGTCAGATTGGTGATGTTATAATGTCATGATGATGTCAGATTGGTGATGTTAATGTTATGATCATGTCAGAATGGTGATGTCATAATGTTATGATGATGTCATATTGATATCATGATGTAATGGGACTGCTCTGGTAGCCTAAATGGTTAGAACCTCCAACTTGGAAGCAGAAGGTTGTGGGTTCAAATCCCAGCCAAGTCATACCAAAGGCTTATGAAAACATAGCTGCCAACTGTCCCGTTTTTTCCGTATTTGTCCCGTATTTTGGACCTGAATACGGGCGTACATTTTTTTGCAAAAAATACATTTTTTAATTTAAAAAAATAATAAAAAATTTCCTTGCAATTTTCAGTTTAGAATGGGCACTCGGTTCCATTCTGATAGAAATGTATCGCATGTATATAGGAATACAGTTCTACAATATGATTAGTTCATTTGAAATCGAGGCTACCATGCCTGTCTTTATCCACCATATTGGATTTTGCAAACAGTTACCGCTACAAGCCAACCAATCAGGCAAGCATGAAACATTCCAGATACCGTTCCGCTGCCTGACGGCTCATTTAGAAGCATTCATTGAGTGCATTAAAGCCTTGGGGAGGTGGCACTTATACTTCCCCCAGGAATATTTAACAGCCTGCCTTGCAGGCATTAAACATTGGCACATGCACAGTATGTGTGCATGCCACTATAATTTCAAAGTTCAGTTCAGTTCAGTTACCGCTACCACTGTGTCTCATCTTTGTAATATTCAACTTCTAATCATGTTGAATAGGAAAGCAGAATATTCAGAATTTTCACCAGAAAAGACAAGAAAACAGAACAGAAAGGACAATTGTGCCATCTTGTTTAGATTTGTGAAATCATCTAGTAAAGGAGAAGACTACGTTTTGGAAATTGTGTAATGTGATTTCGCTATTGGGCATGGAGGCGCACATGAAATACAGGAGCACGAAAAAGCTAATAAACATCAGCTTGCTGCTTCATCATACACAACTCAGCCTGAACTTGGATGTATATAAATACCAGAGAGAACCTTGATGTAATTCGATCGAAATTCGGTTTATTAAATTTCTTTTAGAAATGAACCTTCCTCTTTCAGTTACTAGTGTTGCTGGCGATTTATTTTGCACGTGTTTTCCGGACAGCAAAATCGCAAAGGATTACTTATATGCTAGAATGAAAACAGTTCAGTAAGAAAATCACACAGAATTGAGATTATCAATGATAGCTGGTACATTGGAATCGATAATAATTGAAAAAAATAAACAAGGTGTGGAAAAGGCTCCTATAAACAGCCCCTGTCTGAGTGTGTTGCACTCTTGCACCTTCTGAATGGGCACCCGAATGGAACAGGGTGCCCGTCCAGAAGGTGCAAGTGTGCAACACATGCATCTTTGACATTAAATAATTATGTAAGGCACTGTCCTACTTTACTGATGGTTGTAGATGTTATAAATAGTTACATATGCCTTAAAATTTTAAAAATCAGTATTTGGTCCTGAAAATTGGTATTTTTGTCATAAGCAGTCAGTCTTTTTGTACTTGGGGGTTGGCAGCTATGTAAAAATGGTACTAGCAGCTGCCTCATTTGGCACTCAGCATTAAAAGGTTAGTGTTAGGACTGGTCAGTCTGGTGTCAGGATTAATGTGTCTGTGGCATGATGCCTCAGTACTAGACAGCACTATAAACTGTCACACTGCCGACATCATAGTGATATGACGACAATTTTTAAAGCTGTGTTATAAATCCAAATCACACACAGACACACATACACAGACACACAAACACACACACATGATTTAATGATCGTGTTAGATTGGTGATGTCATAATGTATGATCATGTCATATTAAGTTGATTTCACAAAGTAGACACAACTGAGGCTGTTATTTTAATATGAAGCATGTTGACTATTTCTCTTATAATACAACAGGGGTTCAGCCTCTAAAATCAGTCAAAATGTAAGGGATGCATTTGTTATTAGATATTCATAGTAAATATTTGCCAAAATTTTGTAAATATTGAGGGTGGTAAATGTGCACAACAATCATCAAAATGTGATCTAGCCCTGGAAGCTTAGAATGTGACCTCAGGATTATAACTTGGAACCTTCAGAGCTCTCCAAGCAGCACAAAACATATTATTTTGCATGATGGGATGGATTAGATATATAACCACCATTGGCCACTGGATCAGTTGTTACACCCACTTTTCTCATGTGTCCTTGCTGAAAAATTATGTTTAAATGTTGTTGCATTGATCTTTACTGAAGTTTTTTGTATTATTTTAAATTATGTTTAGGAGACTGGCAGTGGAGACAAGAAGGCTGGAAAGGTACTTGTCATTCCCTATGACTTCAGAATTCCTAAAATACGCATTAGCACACGCCAAGTGAATGCACTTAGAGATCACAGGTAAAATAAAAGTAAAGACTTTTAACTAGTAATACAGTGTAGCTCCTACTGTATTTAAAAATAGATGCTATGTATTTTAATTTATAATCAATGGACAGATGAAACTTTCAATACATGACCTACCATTCTTAGGTATGACATTGGTGTCTTTTTCTAATGGCATTGTTGTTGTTGTTATCTTTATTGAAAATAGAGGAATAAGTTTTGTGTTTTTTCGTATTGTTATTTTCTGTAAGGTCAAGTGAACTTATGCAATAGCCTTCTGTTCATCAGTTTTCGTCCATTCATCAACAGTTGCTGTTTGGAAGGAAGCATCCTGGCACAAAGGCATTTCAAGTTTGCACAAGTGATGCAGATCTGACATGTAATATGGCCACCATTACTAAAAATAGAAAATCTTTAAATGTCTTCTTCTCAGTAACTTTAAAAAAAATTTGACCAAATTTGCTGAAATCATCCATGTATAAAGGCTGATTGATTATCAAATAGTGCCACTGTTACTAAAAATAGATACACCTTTAAACTTCTTCTGTACAAAAACTGCTCAGAAAAATTTGACCAAATGAAGGTCTTTCAAGTTTATATAAGTTGGAGCAAATGAAGGCCTTTCAAGTTCATACAAATTTGACCAAATGAAGGCCTTTCAAGTTTATATAAGTTGGAGCAAATGAAAGCCTTTCAAGTTCATACACATTTGACCAAATGAAGGCCTTTCAAGTTTATACAAATTTGACCAAATTAAGGCCTTTCAATTTTAATGATGCTGAACTGCTATCAAATATTGGTGCAATTACTAAAAACAGATAATGTTTAAATAATTTCTTGTTGGCAACTGCTTAATTGAATTTGAATTTTTTTTACAGCATCTTGATATGAAGTACTTTAAGTTTGTACAAATACCATCATTATAAGTACTAATCTTTGTAAAGACTCCTTTTCAAAAACTGCTTAACAGAAATTAACCAAATTTGTCAGAAAATATCTTGGCATAAAGGACATTCAAATTGTTCCTTGTTGCTCAAGTTTATATTGATCCTACAGCCGATCACCATCTTTCGCCTCATTGAAACAGTTATCATACATGACTTGCAACTTATGATAACATTAGCTTCAGTATGCAGAGCAAATGAGCTGCATATGATGGCTGTAGATCCAAACTACAGGCATATCCTTTCTGAAGGTTTAGTTAGTCTAATAACACAACCTCATGATTTTCTAAAGACAGGTTGCAGTCGTTAGTCTGCCAACAAATTACTATTAACTATCTCTCTTCAGTCTATTGTCGAGAGAAGCGAAGTTGCAGGACTACGTATGTATACTCTGATACTACCTGAGATGCACATACAATATCTGCATCGACTGTAAAGGACTATTCCTACTGCAGAAGGCTGGAAAGCAACCCCTCATGCATTGGACGCTTGGCCAAAGGGAGTTATTAAATCAGCATACTCTGAACTCTCACAGGATCAGATACACCAATGAAGATCTCAGCTCATGAAATACAAATGACATCAATGAGTCCGGTCTTGAACTTAATGTCTCAATTCAGGACATAGTGGAGTCAGTAGACTGGCAAACCTAGTCTGCCCTTTTCATCTTCCACTTGCATGACATGGCCTTGCTTAGGAAACTGAACTAAATCTCAATGGACTTGTGGTAGCTGCACAAACAGTGACCACACCCTATTCATGAAAGAACAAACTTAGACCCAGGCATGACTTCGCCATTTTTGCTGGATTTGCCTGGGAAACGTTTGATGGTGAGACACTGATCAAGTGTTGAATACCTAGGGATCTCTCTTGCACACCTATAAACAAATTGTCTCTTGTCGTGCTTAAATAACAGTAGGAGAATTTCATCCATATTTGAGGATGCTCCTACTATGTGACACAGGTAGAGGTAGGACCCTCAGCATTTACTCCTTTTCTTACCTGTTCTTCTAATGTAATCTGATCAGGTAATGTATTTAATGGAAAAAGCAAATTATGTTTATCCATTAATAGTTACCTGATCACATTACCAAAAGTCCCTCCCACTCTTCCCCATAATATAAGAGTATATTTATTGGTTTTGCTTAAGTGAAAACTGGTTACGTACGAGTATAGCCACCCAGCGGGTTGAAAGGAGACTTGACCTATAAGAGTTGTTTCCCTTTGTCTGTATGCGATATGATACTGTTTTGTAACCAAATTCATGTTATATTGATGCATGTTATAGTGAAGTCTCCCTGTCTTTTTATTTCTTGCCTTCAAAGAAGTTTACTGAAGGTAAAGCATTAGAGTAAGATGTTTTGTTGCTTAGCATGTCTGTCTGCTCAGTATCAGCTTTTGGTTAATGTTTTTTCAAAAGATTCAATCTCTTGCTAAAAATGATAGATTGCACTTAGAAGCTGCTTATAGGTTTGTTAGGGAATGTGCAAATTACCGTATATACTCACATATAAGCTGAATAATTTAGGCAAAAATAAAGGCCTGGAAGATGGGGTGGCAGCTTATTCGTGGGCCAGGGTCTAAACTTGAAAGTTTTTAAGATTTTTTTGTTGACTACCATAATGGCTTTAAGTCTTGGGACATGAAAAATATTTTTGTCTGTGTCCTAAGATGTATATGCATGTGAAAAAAAATGCATTCTCGGTGTCCCAACACTTACTAAACTGTTATAAGCTACTATGATTGTTTTTGTTATTATTTTGCATGTGCACATTTTCTAATGTCCCCAACATGAAATTAATAAAGGTAAATAAGGACTTCATAATTCAGGGGCTGGTTCGAGTTTACCCGGTAGACCAGGCTGTACTATAATGTACAGTACTTGCACAGTGCAAATTGTTCCTAGCATCACTTTAATCTTTGTTTATTCCCAAACATATTAGGTGCAGATTTTGCTTTATTCCTTTTTTCAACCAAATTGCATTCTTCCAGATAACACTTCAGCTAGTCAGTAATAGCTGTTTCATTTACACTGATCCACATGATCACGAGTTACTCTTTATTAATGATATAAGCGATGCTACAAATCAAGGTAATCTTTATGAAAACATACACACGTTCAATCGTGCAAGGCACAACCAGCATAACTGCTACATGTTCATGAAAGAATGGTAATAATAAAGGCTAAAATTCTGAATATAGATCAGCTAAGACCATCTTCAGTCTATTTTACTTTTGTGTTTTGGCTGAACAAAATTACAATTTTCCACACAATAGAAAGCTGGATGTTTCGGCATCTCCTTTGTTTATAATTGATGGATTTGTCTTTTGTTTTCTGACAGCAATACTGGCCAGTTAATCATTAAAACACTGAAACTGGCTTGGATTAAGAGAAAATTTTGACCTGCAACTATACCAGTACTTTGATGTGTAACTGCCTTTCACTCTATAATATTAGCATGATTACCATAGTTTTATATAACGGCATCAAAGCAAACTACAAATCAGTTTTTATGGTATTTAGCATACTTTTCATTTCTGAAACTTCATTACTGTATTTTGGATTTATCATTAAAGTTTAGTGCAGTGGTGCCCGTGATTCGAATCCAAGGGATGTACTTCATTCAGCAGAATGTACTTCATTCAGCCTGTGTTCAAACCTCCAATGTACATGCTGTGGCACCATTATGTAAATACACTCACTAGCCTAATTGCGAGTGTTGAATCATACCCTATTGTTGTTCATTGTTGTCATACTAGAACATTTTAATGAGTAAGGTGTTTACAATTTCAAGGCAAAATAAAAACATAATTACTAGTGGATTGATATAAAATGTCTAAAGCAATAACGCAAAAACAAACAATAATCGAGTCAAAAGGGAGAGGTAGTTTAACAGCAACCCATGAATGCTTAATTCTTGTCATCAGCCGATCAAGTTATACACAAATCTGAATTAGGTGAAAATAATAAGAAAACCAAAAATTAAATAAATTTTTTGACTTTTCAAACAAATTTATGCCATTTCTATGTAATAATTGTACATGCTAACTCTGAGAGAGTTATACGGGTAATTTTTGCTAATGTAAATTTGCCTAAATAAATGTATTTAGAGCTTACCACGTGCATCTTGTCACATTGTCTGGGACTTATGGTTTGGTTTATATGTAGGTCATGCACTTTTTAGTATTTATACCTATTAAGTTTTTAGGGTTGGCTTATACACAAACGGGTTTATACGCAAGTATATACGGTTCCAAAATAGTTTCAGGTCATTTTCAGGAGGTAAATGTTTTTAAAAAATTAAAAACTTATCAGGTCATATGCTAAATGAGCTTATTTGATGGTCTATTTATCCATCGTCCGTCTGTCTGTCTGTTGGCACAAGTTTGTTATTGCTACTTCTCTTAAACTACTTGCAGGATTGCCATGAAACTTTACACACACACATTCATCTCATGGTCTGCATTGGCATAAATGAAAAGGGTGCCACTTGGACATCCAATATGGCCACCACAGTGGCCATCTTGAAAATCTTTTATTATCAGTACTCCTCCTGAATGGATGGTCGTATTAATATGGGGTTTTCATTAAAAGACTTCTTATGATATCTAGTTGGTGCTATATGAAATGGGGCTGATCTGATGTCTAATATGATCACCAGGCCATCTTGTAAAACTTGTTATCTTGTGATTGCTACTTCGGAATTGAAATTCATATTGACATGGGGTTTTCACCAGAAGACTTAGTTTGATATCTAGTTGGTCCTAAGTGAAAATGGTGCCAATCTGATATCCAGTATGGCTGCCACAATGGCCATCTTAAAAATATTGTTATTGATACTTCTCCTGAACAAATAGTCATATCAACATGGGTTTTTCATTAAAAGGTTTGTTATGATGTAGTGTTGGTCATAAATGAAAATGGTGCCAATCTAATTTACAATATGTCTGCCATAGTGGCCATGTTGCAAATCTTCTTATTGCTACTCCCACTGGATGGAAAGTCTTATTGCAATGAGTGTTTCACCAGAAGACTTCTTATGATGTCTAGTTAGTCTTAAATGAAAATGGTGCTGATTGAAAGCCAGTATGGCCACCACAGCAGCCATCTTGAAAATCTTGTCGCTACTCCAACTGGAACACTTCCTTAGATGGCTAATTAATACAAAATGAAAATGGTGCTTATTGGATTATCCAGTATGGACACAACAGTAGCAATATTGAAAATCTTGTTATTGCTAATCCCCCTGAATGAATATTGCCATGTTGTTTTGACCAGAAGACTTCTTATGTATGTATAGTTGGTCCAGAATGAACATAGTGTTGATCTGATGTCCGATATGGCCACCACAATAATCATCTTAAAATTTTGTATCACTTCTACTCCTGAATGGATGGTTGTATCAACATGGGCTTTTTACTAAAAAGAGACTTATAATGTCTTGTTGGTCCTAATGGTGCCATTTAGACATTCAGTTAGCCTGCCAGCGTGGCTAGCTTCAGAACCTTATAATCGCTTTTTCCCCTGAATGAATGGTCATATCAGCATGGGCTTTCCATAGAAAGACTTTCTATGATGTGTGTGTGTGTGTGTGTGTGTGTGTGTGTGTGTGTGTGTGTGTGTGTGTGTGTGTGTGTGTGTGTGTGTGTGTGTGTGTGTGTGTGTGTGTGTGTGTGTGTGTGTGTGTGTGTGTGTGTGTGTGTGTGTGTGTGTGTGATATTTGGATTTTTAACATAGCTTTAACAATTTTTCAGTCATATTGCTACGATGTCTGCAGTGTGGCAGTTTATAGTGATGTCTAGTACTGGGGCATCATACCACAGACATGTAGCATGATATTCCACCCAGTCACATTATCCTGACACCAGGCAGACCAGTCCTAACACTAACCTCTTAATGCTGAGCGCCAAGTGAGGCAGCTGTTAGTACCATTTTTGTAAGTCTTTGGTATGACTCGGCCAGGGATTGAACCCACAACCTCCTGCATCTGGATGAAAATGATGCCAATCCAACATCTAATATGACTACCACAATGGCCACCTTGAAAAATTTTTTTTATCACTACTTCTTTTAGATGACTGGTCATATTGACAGTGTGCTTTCACTAAGAGACTTCTTGTGATGTCTGGTTGGCACTAAATAGAAATAGTGCCAGTCTGATATATTATGTCCAGTACAGCATCCATCTTGAAAATTTTGTTTTCATTACTCCTCCAAAATGGAGAGTCATGCATCTGCATTGGGGTTTCCACCAGAAGACTTCTTATAATTCCTTGTTGGTCCTTACTAAAAATATTCCAAGCTGACATCCAGTATATCCACCACAGCAACTAATTTGAAAATCTCGTTATTGCTGAAGAATAAGTGGATGGTTTCAACACTTGACAGTTAAAAGGAAGAAATAGTCTTCTCTTAAATTCCTGGAAATTCCTTTTGGTCAGTAGAGCATCAGTCCATTCGAGATACTCTTGTTTGTTAAATACTTTGATCAGGATTGAGCAACTTTCAGTGACTAGAAATACCTGCCATTTTGTGGATGATTTACATTCATATTTATTTATTGATAAGAAATGGTTATAATTTATAAGAATGAATTATTCATTGCATGCGATTACAAATATATAGACTAATTAGGACTTTTTAATTTATGGTAAGAAATGAAGAGAAAAGCTAGATAGAGAATAGAAGGGAAGAGGCATGACTCATTTACATTGGTCAGGATCTTTCAGTATGTTATACTATGATAATAGTGACTTGTTTAACTTCATATGATTGGAGAGTGTGTATGTGATTAAAATCAGATCATTGTATACTATGGTCTTTAGACCCGAACTACAACTGAATGATACATTTTAATGGTATTGTTTCTTCGTTAAATGAACATCTAATCAGCATCAGTCTGGACAAGTTTCGCTGTACATAAAATTTTACCAGTACAAAAAAGAAACAAATTCAGAGGACAGAATTGTACTGTGCTTGGAGTTTCTTTTGTGTATAGGTTTCCTAAATTTTTCCCTGATTTCTGACTTAGGAGATGGGTTTCTGAATGTGTATCTTATGATTTATTACTTTTCTTTTGTTTATACATGGTGGTGGATCGTTGGTACAGATGTTAAATATGTTATTTTTAAAAATCTGGTGCTGATTAACAGGGCATGAAAGACTTCATATGCAGCAGTCTCAGTATATAATTGTTTATTCCAGTAAAATTTATCTTTTTGATACTGACACTGATGGTACCAATACTAACATTGATTTGGTTTTTGTGTTTTGTGGCACAGCAACACAAGCAGGTTATATAGGGCCGAGGCTATTGGAGCAAAGTGCTGTGCTCAAGCACACACCATAGCAGCATACCTGGGCTAATCCATTGGTAGGATTCAAACCTGTAAAAAGTTTGGTCGTGAATCTGGCATACTTACCACTGAATATTTGCAGGTGCTAATAATAACATCAAAGGTATGTCTATGTATCTATTGTGTTATGGATAGGCATATTCTACATGTCATTCTGACATGGAATAAATATTTCTCACATGCACTGGAATGAGAGAAAAAAAATAAATATCTGTTACAGGATTGTCGTCAGGATTGACTCTTGGGAGATAGATTCACAGTATCCTAATGGTCACTTTGTACGCAGCCTTGGCAAAAGGGGAGACCTGGAGACTGAGATAGCAGCCATTTTAATTGAGAACTCAATCTCAGTCAATCCATTTTCAGACGCACAGGTAAGACTAAAACTTTGCAGCTGCAAAAAAAATAAAACGTTATTCTAAAATACATTTTTTACGTGCTGCAGAATGTAATTTTGTGTTTGTAAAATTGAACTCAAGAGTGTAGATTAGAATGCAGATGACCTCATTTGCATGGCCAAGATAAATGCTCAGGTACATGTAAATAGAGATTAATTACCTCTTTAGAAATCAATTGTAAATTTATTTTCATATATTCCAGCATTACTTTCATCTGAAAGTAAACATATGTGTCAGGTGTTAATTCAGTTGTCATCTTGAATATGTAATTTGGCATCTTTTTCCCCCAGTACTCATCGTCCTTTTAGAGTCAGCATATGGTCATCATTTTAGAGGGGGCCTGTGGTCATCAGTTGAGAGGGGGCATATGGTCATCATTTGAGAGGAGGCCGTATGGTCATCATTTTAGAGGGGTCTTATGGTCACCATTTTAGAGGGGGCCTTATGGTCATCATTTTAGATGGGGCATATGGTCATTATTTGTGGTAATTTTAAATTACTATAGTGTCTATCATGAGATTTTTTTAGAAAATTTTAGAAAATCATGTTTAGTTTAATTTTTGTTTGTTTGCAGATGAAAGAGCTGCCAACAGATACCCCTGAAAGACCCTGGCACATGGATGAGTCAGAAGTGAATAAGAGGAGGGACCTTAGGGATACCCACCTTGTCTTCAGTATTGACCCTAAAGGGTGTGAGGATGTTGATGACACGCTGTCCGTCAGGTAACAAAATTGCATCGCACATGTGCTGTATCTATCACATGATGTTGCTTATGTAATACCCCAAAAATCAATAATGCATATTTATTGAGTTTGTGAAGTATGACAGTGTACATGAGGGATCCCCATCTGATCTTTAGTACCATACTTGCCGGCCTATAAGTCGATGCAGAGTATAAGTCGAATCAGCAATTTTGGCAAATTTTCCATCCTTCATCCTTATATAAGTCGATGCTGAGTATAAGACGAGGCCAGATCAACACCTCGGATTGTGTTTTTCACTTTGTTCCACACAGCATCGCGAATTTTATCCTTCCTGTAACTCAGTATCCTTTCCAGTCAGGATCATTAAATGTAACTAAAAGTACCTAATTTGCCTCACAAGAAGTATTTTAAATGTATTATGTACTTTTAGCTACATATAATGACACTGACCTGAAAATTTTATTGAGTTACATATAGGATAAAACTCACGATGCTGCATGGAATTAAATTATAATAACTTCCAGTTTCATAAATATTAAAAGTATCACTGTATGCTATTTCAGATTACCAGCAATAGGGAAATTGCATCATTAATAATAAAATGCATTTTCGGGAGGGGGGGAGGGGAAAAGAGGTACAGAGAGAAGGATGCATATTTATTCCATCTCATTTTTCTTTTTGCACCTCGTGATCAAAATAAAATATGGTCCAATATATGAGAGTGTTATGTATATGTAATTTAATTATTTGTTTGTTAGTTTTAAATTTTTTTTATTTCCATTACATGTTATTGTAATGTAACTTTATTTACTGGATTTGAAATTGTCCAGAAAATTAATTCAGTTCTGTTTGACCTGACTATTAATTTTGACACACAACTGATATTGAAACACTGTATCTATTTGCTGACCTTGATTCAGAACTAGTAAGGTTTCTAGTAAACAACTTTTTAAAATTTTTTTTTATTATTCATTCCCAGAGTAAGAAACATTGATTTTAGCTAAGGCCATACTGGAGTATGCGATGTTAGGCATGTAAAAAGCTTCTACGTTGTTCTGGAAGAATGACCACTTGACCCTCATACAGGAATCTGTTTTGCATCTTAACTTAGTGTATAACTGTTTTCTTCATAATAATTAGCCAGTCTGGGCTCTATACCTTTGACACTTAAGGTGTTTTGTTGTGACCAGTTTGAGTTGAATTTTTATTTTATGGAATTAGTGATTCTTTTCTCTAGAAAATACAAGTACTCATACAGAATTCTTGGACAAAGACATTTATCGAAAATTATTCGGAATTCCAAACTGGAATATTATTTTCTGTGATTCAACAAAGGAACTGTTGACACAGCAACACTTTGAAGGTTGCAACAGATGTCATCGCCTCCATTTTGAATTTCATTGGGACTCGAACTCAGATTCATTTAGGACTTTTTTAATAATAGGACTTCTATTTTTTAATTCTTGGATTATTTTTGGATTTGTTTTTGTAAAAGCATAAGTTCTTTTTCTCATTTTTACCTTTACTTTGTTTTTCATGGGAAATAAATTAATTTGTTAAATTTTACAAAGCTTGTTGTCTTCACTCTTTTCTTGTTACTTTTTGTAAGAGCCTAAACATGTAACAGAGAGAGAGAGAGAGAGAAAGTTCAGCTCTTCATGGGTTTTTTTGTTCTTTTTTTTAACTTATTACCCCTGTGATGCTGACTCTTTTGTCAAAGAGAGAAAACATTAAAAAATGACACAGTAAATGTAAACTATGAAAATACATACCATACTCCTTCAGAGTTTAAATATTGACAATAGTTATATCCATATTGTCTCCATTAGGTTAACTCCCAAGAATGACCATTTTGCATGCTGTCTAATTTTCTTTGCAAGTATAACGACCTCTCCATTCCCAACAATTAAGATTTTGTTTAAAGTGCATGTACTCTTTCTGTACTTAGGCAGCAATTGTTTTTGATCTTTGCTCATTCTAGATGTATTTTAAATTGCTGTCGGTTCTGTCGGCATGTTCAAAAATGCCACTGGCTGAGAAATTTACAATAGTAGCCACCTGGCATTTCCTTTCACTATATGGTATGGTATTCATAATACCCATGGGTAGCCTCATTTCCCTATTGGTAGCCTTGCTAATCTGATCTGGTCTGTAGAATCTTGACCTCAAACAGGTGTTGTCTTGGAATGACTGAATGCAGCCGTACCATATTTAATTAGCATGTAAATACCACTACAAAGCCATGTGATTCTTTTAATAATTGAAGTGGAAACAAAAATTAGAAGGAATTGCTTAACTAGTGGTATTAATTGATAATGGAATATGGTACTGCACTTATACATTAGTAAGAATAGTCATCAGGTAAGTGAACAAGACAGATTTATGATCGTGAAAACATCTCTGTGTGTCTGTCTATCTCTGTCTCTCTCTGTCTTAATGGGGCATACAGGTTATTTGATCATTAGGTGCAAGAAGAAGATTGTGATGGAATATGTTTTTGTCATGGTTATTCATCTTCTGACTTGTAAATTCTAACGCACATATATGTAATCAAATTTAAACAACATATATTACAAACAACGTACATTACTGGTGCATGCTGCTTTAGCGCAATTACATCTAATCTATGTTAATTTTTAATACTGATGATCATGTAATTGTTTAAAATACTCAATGTGGGATCCTATATTTGTTCATACATGATCTCTTCCCCAAAATGAAATATTTTTTACACATTAGTTTTTGTACTCTTGGAAAATTATTTTCCATATCAAAAATATGATTAAGTGATTCGGATGACTTAATCCATATATAAGTTGATTCAGAGTATAAGACAAAGCTAACATTTTCTGGTCAGAAAGTATTGTCTTATATGCTGGCAATTACGTTACTGATCCTAAAGACTTAGAGAGTGTTGATGATAATTTATCTGAATGGTAGTCACATGCTTCATTAATGATTTCTTTTCTAACCACTAAAAATTGGCTGCAATATTTGACTATTTGCCCTGAACAGCTTGTTTTTTTTTAATCACTAAAACACTATTATAGCAATATTTAGTTGACCTCCAACATGGTACCATAGTGGCCATTCTGGAAATCTTATTATCAATACTTCCCTTGCATAGATGGTGGCATTGACATGGGGTTTTCATTAAAACACTTCCTGCAATATTTAATTGGTTCTGAATGAAAATGTTGCAGATCTGACCACCAGGATATCTGCACTTTTGTGAAGGAGTTTTGTAAATCAGGCCTGACTGAGGCTGTTGTCAAGTAAAAGGACATTGCTTGCATTTTATACATCAGTGAGTTTATGAACACAGTAATTAGTACATATACATGTGAATGTCTTCATTAAATACACTACCCAATCATAATACCTTAAGAACTATTACTCCCTTGCAAATCTAACCCCTCTCAGATAAAGCTTTTAGCGAAAAGCACTAAAAGTTATCTGCCCACTGCAGTGTTGGTTGGGCAGTGATCTCCCCTTGCTATTGGGATTAGCACCAAATCCCATGACTATCCCAGTTACAACTCGTGCCAAGCAGAATGCTCTCGTCAAAAAGGGACCTTGCAAAAATCCTCAACCAAGTTTCTGGAAGTTCTACACTTACAAGTTCAAGGAATCTTCACTTCAAAAGTGAAGTGTACTTCTATGTTTCCAACATTTCTTTCTTCTTATGAAAACAAAGTTCAGCCGTTACAATTATGACTTTGTTGTCACCTAATAGTATTTACTTACTTGCATGGGCAGCCTATGCAACTTCACAATAGTTTTGGCCATGGTTTTAATTAGACGTGTTGAAAGTCTGTAGAGGCTACAGAAAACTCTTAACATATGTCTACAACCGGATACATACAGAATGTCATTGGGCCTTTCTCCATAGGTAAAATTGTCTCACAATGGATTCTATAGCACCTACTTCATAAGTCCCTATAATAGTGCTTCAGTTCCTTTTTTATTTGTTGGTTTTGTTTTTTAATATAGAAAACTTGTTTATCTTACTGTATAGCTCTGGTTGGATAAGTACAGGTAAGTTTCCTATTCACGGTTTACTCAGTCTAGTCCAGCTCATGCATGTTACAATAAGCATGAGTGATTTTTATCAACAATGGACATTCCTACAGGTAAGCTGCTACTAGAATTGATTATCAGAGATGTCAGAATTTTAGAAAAAGTCAACCAGGTACCCAACGATTCTAATGATCGGTTACCCGGATACCCGATCAAAGGGAAATTATATTAAATGTGAACCTGAACTACTTTATTGTAAGTTCATACATGCCAACCCCCTGAGAGGTATAAGCATAATTATTACTAATATGAGAGGCATAAAAGTGCAATCTGAGCATAAAAAGAGTGATCTATATATTACATGCCATAATTAAAGAAAACCGCATGAAAAACATACATTTATTTTTGCTACTTACTTATTTCTGTTACTTAAAACTCATCACAAATTGGCTACATTGATGTGCATTAGTACGAGAATACAGACATAAAACAAAATGATAAATTATTTATACACAACATTCACATTAATTAGTCTACATCACATGTTTAACTTTCACTCAAAGGTTGTAAAGTCAAGTCCACAAATTCTGAATGCTGTATAGAATTCCTCTATACAGCAAAGTGCTATTGATTTGACCTTCTCCAGATGCAACATGTTCTTCTAATTAACAAAATCTCTCTCCTCCGACATCTTCAGTCATAAACATCCACCAGTCACATCGATAAAGCCCGTTTCACTTGATAATATTTGGCGCCATGTTTTTTCAATATAGACTGGTCTGCTACATACGTGTGTATCAGACTATAATTAATCTGTGACAAAAGGTTTCAAATTCAAGAAACCTGTGTGTTTTCTTCGAAATATGTCATGTACAGTTACTATTACTATAAAGAGAACATAAGGAAACTGTTTGAGTACATAGCCAAATGGTCGCACACGTCGATGATATGAAGATCGTTAGACAGAGGCCTACAATGGATCAATGTCACATGACACGACCCTTGAACTGTACTGTTATTTTGTGTCTGGCTCACTCCTGATGTTGCCAGATATGACCTTTTATCTGCACTCGGAAACATGAATTTTTTAAAAAAAATTTTAAACATGAACTGAACGGGTACCCTATAGCTAATTTTATTGCCCAGGTAATTATGAATGGGCAGGTACCCAAGTACCCAGATACCTGTTGACACCTTTATTGATTATATGCCTTCCAGTCCATACATATACATATTATAAGTGATGCTTCAGTTATTCTACTTGTACCAGCAGTCAAACTTCACATGCCTACATTTATTAGTGACTAGAATTGATCATTTAGCATAAACTTTCTACATATTAATACTGTGGCTATAATCCTCTGTCTGTGCACCCCACTACAGGCATTTATCATAGTGGGTAACCCTGCATGGGTTCTTAAAAGTTCAGAGCAGGATGCTCACTATACTAAATGCGTATATGGTCTGCTCTATTTTGTCTTGCAGATTTAGACCATGAGCAAGACCAATTTGACAATCACTCAGCATGTGTAGTTTCTCTGGTTGTCATCCCTTGAATTCATGTCAGCCTTATATTGAGGGAGTTCTGTACAGAGGGAGCTATCACCATACCTGTGTTATATCAGGGACTGTGCTATTTTAAGTTTCTTTACAGCGAGGGACCAATGTATATACTATTATCAATCTTTTTAGGGCCTAACTGCTTATTCCATGATCATACAAATTTGCTGTTTGATGTAATCTGCCAGTATTTTGCAAGGATTCTGTCAAACTTCATCCATATTGTGGTTTATGTTTAATGTTCTTTTCAAAATAGACTGCTCCGGTGGCCTAAGTAGTTAGAGCATCCGCCTCATATGTAGGAGGTAGTGGGTTTGAACCCCAGACAAGTCATACCAATGACTTATAAAGATGGTACTCGCAGTCACCTTGCTTGGTGCTCAGCATTAAGATGTTAATGTTAGGACTGGTCGGTCTGATGTCAGGATAATTTGACTGGTTGGGACATAATGCTACATGTCTGCAGCATGATGCACCAGTGCTAGGCATCACTATAAACTGCCACACTGCAGACTTTGTAGCAATATGACTGAAAATTGTTGAAGCTAAGTTAAAAATACAAATCACACACACAAACTACTTTTTAAAATAAGTTTTAGCATCCATCATTGAAAACATAGACTCATCAAGGTCTAGACTTGAGCTAATGATGCTTAACTTTGTCTTCAAAGCATAGTTTTATGTGACATTTTAAGAAAGATTTAAAATTTAATTGAAATCTATATGTTAGACATTGTTTACATGCTACAAATTATTGTTTACTTGAATAAATTTTTGTTTACATGCTTCAGAAGTTTCTGTAACAAATGCAAGGGCAAGTTAATATAAATTACTTTTCAAAGACTAAATAATCGCTCTGCAAGTGTTTTGTTGTGTTCATTTTGTTTGCCTATTTTGAGGTCTAGCAGGCTATCTTTTCTTGTTTCATCTTTTTCTCTTAAAGAAGTTCCTGCAAGTCCATTTGTATCACTCATAAAAGTGATGTAGAAATCTTTTAATTCAGTATTACAATGATTTGTAAACTACATTCAAGACATTTTATATCTGTCCAGTTCGTATAAGATTTATCATATATAATTATAAATTGAGTCCAACTGTTAACTGCACAAACATAGATCTGCCATTTCGTAATGCACTGGCAGATTCAGATCTATGCGGTTTTAGGAGTAATCAGTTGAACAGGCAACATTGACCCTTATCTGCTTGCATAGTAAGCAATGGCTGATCTAGGTCACTGTTATTTGCATTTGGACCTGACCTATAGGCAAGTAAGTACGGTATATACTTACCATTCATTATGCACATTCTAATAGGACAGTGCTAAAAATTAGTTTCACTGGGTATCAAATCAGATAATCTCTCACATTAATATACTAAGTGCTGATCCACTTCCAAAATGATAATAATCTTAGTAATGTTTGTCAAGCCCATCCTAGTGCGAGCACAAATAATTTTCACTTTGGTGGTTATATATCTGTCCATTGGTATGTTCATTCACACCCTACATTAGGCTTAATGTTTAAATTTTTTTTTGCTTTCCTTTTATGTATGTCTTTTTAAGGTCAACAAATAGCAGGTTTGACTAAAAGGGTGTCTCTTGTTACTTTCAGACTTTTAGAGACCGGTAACATTGAGCTGGGTGTTCACATAGCAGATGTGTCATACTATGTACATCCAGATAGCCTGACTGATATGGAGGCCCGTGAGAGATCTACGACTGTTTACCTAGCTGATAGGAGATATGACATGTTACCTGCCGTTCTCAGTGCCAACCTGTGCTCCCTCATTAGCGGTGTGGACAGGTGAGATCTTAATTAAGATTGACAGGAGTAAATTTCATAAGGTTGATGGTTAACAGAACTTTTGGTGGGCTTTTTATGTTGAATTTTCTTGACTCTTAGCCTTCAAAATAGTTGGGGGATGTAAAATCTTTCATACATTTGTATAAAAGAGGGCATCTTTGAGAGAACTGGATTATGTTAAATTGAGATAAATCATTAAATCTTTTGCTTCAGTAAAAATTTATTATACCTCATTGTCATATTTATTTATGCTTCCACTTCCTCGATGATTTTTTTACAGTTCTTTTTATTTAATTTTTAGAACTTTACCTTTAAGTGACATCATATAGCTACTATTGTGTTCATGTGCTGCTAATAATAACATACCTAAATGCTTATCCATTGTTACACCACATTCACGACTTAAAAAGAATGGGTTGATGGAGGAAATTTGATGCAAAAGATGGTGTAATTTAGGACCTTAAACTCAGTTTAAATATTTTTAAAACTTTTGTTAGGTGTGTAGTTTGTAACGGATGACTATAAACAGGTAGTTTAAATGGAGATTGTGATATCCTGATTAGCTGGTTTAAATGGAGATTGTGATATCCTGATTAGCTGCATTAGTGGATCCATGAATGACCAGATGAAATATATTTAATTATCAGCAACACCAACATCAAATTCACACAGTCAGTATGAAACCTAGGTGTTACTCTCGACAGTACTCTCTCATTGCACCAACATGTCATGAACATATGCAAGGCTGCATATCTTGAGCTGAGATGCATCAGTTCCATTCACAAGTATCTTTCAGTTGATGCCACTAAAACACTTGTGTGTTCCTTAGTACTTTCAAGACCGGACTATTGTAACTCAATTCTCTCTGGTTCATCTAAATATCTACTCCAGAAACTTCAAAAAGTTCAAAACACAGCTGCTCAGATCATCCTTAGAGTACCACGACCAGAGCACGCCTCCCCCCTGCTTTGTAACCTACACTGGCTATCCATTTGATCCAGAATTAAACACAAAATTTGTTCTCTGTGCTATGTTTTACTGATGGGCTCCAGTCCAACATACTTATCCAACCTCAACCCATGTGTACACACCAGCAAGATTCTTACGCTCCTCTTCTGACACTCGTATTCTTATTATTCCCACACTGAAAATGAAGTCATATGGACAGTGTTCTTTTGCATACCATGTCCCAGCAACGTGGAACGAATTGCCCACTGAACTTAAATACAAAGACACAGTGATTTCATTCAAGAGCGCTCTTAAAACTCACCTGTTTCGACTACAAGAACAAACTTAAAGACCTAATAATGTTTCCTTACCTTAAATATTTTCAGCATGTTTTCTGTTTTCTAATTTCATGGTGTTTGTTTTTATTTTTGTAATCATATCATTATATATGTTTTTTAAGTGTTGTCAAATGTTGTAAAGTGATTAGAGCTTCTAAAGATTAGGCACTATACAAAGTCCTCATTATTATTATTATTATTATTATTATTATGATGTCAGTTTTGAAATATGTGTTTTTCTGTTAATTGCTTTGTTCAAATACAGAAATTTCATGATAAGAAATAAACTGTCAATAATAATATAATAATAATAATAATAAAATAAACTATCCATAATAGTAATAAATTATCAATAGTAATAATAATAATAATAATAATAATAATGATAATAATGATAATAATAATAATAACAACAACAATAATAAAATAAACTATCAATAATAATAATATAAACTATCAGTAATAGGTATAAAATGAACTGTCAGTAAAAAGCATAATAATAAAATAAGCTATCAATAATAATAATAATAATAATAATAATAATAATAATAAAATAAACTATCATGTCTGGCTCCATTTTCTCAAAACATTTTGAGCAAGACACTTAAATTTGGGTTTAAAATCCCCAAATTAGATATAATATTTTGGATACAAATACATCATTGAAATTTGGCAGCACAGTAGAGGCATGCAAGCATAGAAATTGGAAAGTTCTATGGTTCTAGCTTTAGTGACTGTCAGGATTGTAGGACTTTGAGACTGAACTAGAGTTTCTTGTTGAAATCTGCAGGAATATAGGGTGTAGTCAGGCTGATGCAAATTTATTCAACTCTGATGGTGTTTTTGATACTTATCTCTAGAGATAAAACTGTTGTTGTTGGGTTTACCACAGTTGTTTAGCGTATGATAGATTATATATGGTGACCAGTATAAATGGTCGAGGAAGAACCTGTGAAAACCTATGGAAGAACCTCTGACCCACCATAAACTACTGGCAGGCTTTCTCACATACTCATATTGAATGGTCAGATACTTAAACTTATAAAGACATAGGTGAGATTTGGGAGTGATCTACAAACTTAAGGCAAGAGCCTTTGACCACTCTGCCACCTAGGGCCCCAGAAGAGAACTGAATACTACTGATAAAATATAACTGTGAAGGTCATTTAAATATACTCAGATATTTTGACAGGTAAATAGATTTAAGCTAACTGATACTCAGGTGCTGACTGAGTTTCACTGCCATGAAAAAAATGCCAGAGAGCAAAATTCAAACATGAAGATGTACGTGTGAAGTTTCAAAAATGTGCATTTTAATTAAAGATGAAATAACTGGAATAATTACAATTCTAGCTATAGCTTATTTAAATATGTCTGCAATTAAATAAAATTATAGAATGCTGGTTTTAAGTTCAATCTTTTTGCCAGTTATAAGTTGTTTTCTGACATGGAGGTCATAATTTTTAAGCAAATATGGTAATATTTTTTCAAGATATCCCCAAATTTGGTAAAAACATCTTATTATTGGGTTTTGATTTGCAGTGTTAGTTTTGGTTTAAAACTGATCTACATTGATTTCTGGATATGCAGAAAAAATATCTCCATTGAACTATCATCTGTGGGATGAAAGTAACAAGTTATATTTGTTTACAGGTATGCAGTCAGTGTAATATGGGAACTGAGTCCCAACTATGACGTTTTGGATGTGTGGTATGGTAGAACTATTATTAGGTCCC